>CAJNJA010008176.1:0-42188 GCA_905231915.1 Symbiodinium necroappetens
ATGCTCGTCGTTTGCCGCCCCGACGCCGCATATAATATTAACGTCTCTCTACCTTCTTGTTCCTCGGCATATCAACTCCTTGTCCCTAGCTTTCGTCCGCCCTGCTCTCATTGCATCCCGCGGATGCAAGCGCGCCCCCAGAGCCCAAGAACAGACACTGGGCCAGTGTGGAGGACGAAAGGAAGGAATCCTGACCCAAGTCTAGGACGAACGCGATAACAATGCTCTTCGGGGAAATTGGGTACAAGAACCAGGCTGAAAACGACCTCTTCTCCCGGCAAGGTGTTTGCGCCCGCCAATACATGCCGTATAGAGTACGCATGTATGCCCCTGACTGAACATCAGTCCGTCCGAGTGTGCCTGTCCTCACCAGGGGAGCCAATTACTTTTTGTATTGACGTACTCGCAACTGCGAGACATCTCCCCGAAGGATCGGCACGACTTCTGACAAATAGGTGACGTTACCTGTGACAGGTTCGCGTGCGGTAAAACGCACGACGAAAGCCACCAGACCCGAGCGCTTGGCTCCGAAACACATCTACGCCTCGTGAAAAAGAAGAGCCACTGCTGCTGGTTTCGAAGCCTTCTGGGATGTGCCTTGGACCCAGAACGGTTGTTAATGGGATTCTGCATTTTCTGATCTTGCGAGCTGATGTTCTCTTGCCTTTGGGCTGACGGCGTTTCGAGTCCGATCTTCTTTTGCCAGGCATCTCAAGTGCTCCAGAGAAGAGAATGCCAGGTCATGTTCGACAGCTGGTGGCAGCGCTTGGCTCGGCCCTGTCCTCAAGTTCGATGCGGCGGGTGTGGCGGCTCCTCGGCTCCTTACATGGAGTTCGCCCGCACAAGGAGTCGTCAGGACGCGCTCGCCGACGGGGACCCTCTGAGGGAGTGCGGGACCGAGGGGTATGGTCTAGTCAGGATGTAGTGCGTAACTCACATCACAGGAATATCGCATCGCCGAAAAAAGGTTCGAACAATGGACTCGCAGCACAGGTCAGCATGCAACGTCATGCTCCATGAGGTGCTAGCTCTGTGGAGCCTTCAAGATTGTCAGGACAGCAGGACAGGTGCAGGTAGTCGGGAGCATCTGTAACTTGTGAGAACTGGGCCTTATAGTCAGAGACTTCTGGGCCTCGGACTTGACTGCAAAATGCCTTCGGCATGTCAATGTGTCAACGTGCCTCCCATGACAAACGTTGCTATCGACAGCCGCACCCCCGACAGGCACGGAAGGAGCATCTTTAGAGCTGCGGCGAAGATCCAGGGGCAAATGAAACACATCGATTGAGACACATGGCTTCTCTGTAGCTCATGCGACAGCTAAGCAGCCATCGTGGATTTGTGTCTATGTTTAGATTGCTTCATTCTTGTTCCGGTGCATGCGCGAAATTGTTGCTTTGAGCAGCCCCTGGCCCGACTAAGGTTCCTCCTTTGCTTGTTGGATGCTTCCTACTTTGAACTGGACGGCATTGGGCAACTCCAGCTGCGCGTGGCGAGCTCAGGATCACAAACGGCCACGTCTTCAGCCAAAGACAGAGCAGTCTTATGCTCTGTCGCCACAGGTCCCCGCCGCGGTCCCACCACTTCCACCGGTGCCGGACAAGGCCCGACAGAAGACTGTAATACGTGAGTATGCCCCTTGTTGATGCCAAGGAGCTGATTGAAATCCTGTCCTACAAGGCTCGCCAACAGACAAGAGATCTAGAAGCTCTGTCAGACCACAGCATAAAATGCCAAGTGACGTGGTCCAGGCGAGCTCACATTCGAGCGCCGAACCGCTGACGAAGGAGACTTCAGCAGAGCGTAGCCCTGCATTCATGAGTAGACAGGAGAATCATGGCGGGATGTTCGTGAATGTCCCATCCAATCCTGCCACTTTGACTTTGCCTGAAGATGTGTTGTGAAGGATTGGATACGTGACAAGCTATTGGTACCCAGATCGGTTGCGTCTCAACTGCAAGGAATGGATCGCCCATTCTTGGGTGGGGCGACCACGGGACTACCCAAAGGCGTTCCCAGCTCTTGCGACCAGCTGCTAGGTCTCTTCTAGTTCGTCTTCTCAGCGCAGAAGTGTAGGGAAGCCCAGACGGCGCATCGGGGCAAGAGCAAGTGTTGCAAGGCAGGGAGCGGCATTCGAGCTTAGAAACGGTCTAACATTCAAGTGCTTCAGTGCCCCAAGTCCTGGTGTCAAGGCTGCAGGAACAAACAGCTAGCTCACAGGTTCGTCCCCTTGAGCCCACCTGAGCCTTGGAATGTGGATCAAGTTGGCCCGAGGCATGCGCGGCATACGCGCCAAAGCCTCGCAGCAGCAGTGCCCGAGGCAAGTGACATGTCACCGCTTGCTGCTCTCTTGGCATCGTTGTAGTCTGTTCAGATCGAGGTTGCTGGGACCGCATCACTCGTGCTCGGGTGGAGCCGGCAACTCCTTCAAAAACACGGATCATGGAAAAGCAAAATAGGTGAGAACATATGTTTACCCACAGAAGAGATGAGAGCCTCCAATCCTCCCCTCGCGCACAAGGCTTCGAGGTGAAGCCAACCTGCATAGTGTGCGATGCAAGCATAGTCCGAGAGCAAGTGGGCCGTGGGATGAGGAAGAATCAATTGAGCATTGACGCGAGTAGAGCGGAGTCTTGGTGAAAACCCTGCTCATGAGAACATTTCCCTAAACTCTAAGAGCTGCGTCAGCCGCGAGAGCTCCTTGAGCAGGTGCACAAAGCTCGTCTCGGGCTCGGCCATCCTCCGCAAGGCAAGAGAGTGCAAGACACACACGAAGCTTTGGCTGTTTCGACCCTCTTTGGCGAAGAACGGCTGTGAAGTGTGTTGTGGGATGTTCGCGAACCGCTCACGCACGGGTCTCTTTTGATTTCTGAGCTCCGACCTTGACTTCAGCCAGGCCCTCCTCGACGCGGAGTCCGGGCCCCCAGCTGGGTCCGACTTGGTGATAACATCGGCAGTGCTTTTTTGGTGGATGTAAAGTATACATATTCTCTTTTGGAGAATGGCTCTTTGCTTTCTGGGCTTCGTGCAAGCAAGACATTTTCACATGCGCGCCTCAAGTTTGCGAGGTGCAGCTCGCTCGAGCTCATCTGGTCCTGTTCCAAGCCGCTGCCCCTGCCAGCGAAGCACTAATCGCAAGGTCTCGGTCATTTGTCAGGTTTTCCGCTCGTATGGCCAAGGATGGAGCATGTCAGACGCATCTGCAGAGGCAGAAATCTGCTGCGTCCTGTTCGGTTGTCGGTCACCGTGCTGATGCGGCATCATGACTAAACACAAAAATGAAACTCTGGTCGAGCAGCAGGGGAACCACATGCACCAGGACTAAAGCCCAGCCATCGCAGCCAGCAGGGGAGATGAGCACATGGGGATTCAAGCCATAACTGTGTCTCTTGGTGCAGGGCTCCTTCTTTAACGACTCAAGCGAACGGTCGTCCACTGAGTCGCCCGGGATTTGAGAAGGTCAGACAGTCCAAGCAACGAGCAAGGCCGAGCTCTCGCCAGCCTCCAGTGCCGGGAGGCTGCGAGACTTTGAGCAGGGCTCTCCATTCGAGCTGTACAATGCTGTGCAGTGCATTGTGCAGGCCTCCGTCTTCGGCATCCTCTGCAAGAACGTGAAAAGGCACAAGCAGAATGTGCTATGCAGTGCTTGCGGATTTCGCAGTCTGCCAGGCTAACCTTCCTTATCGGGTCCCCCCGCCGGCGAAAAGCGCTGAGCAGGAGGCAAAAGGGAAAGCGAAGGCGAGCCTTGTGACTAAGACTGGAGAATCCTGGCTATGCTACAGCTACACGGGCCGAGCAGCCAGCCCTGACAGGCGCCAGTTCCGCATGCAGCCCGCGCGCCAGCATCACACGCGGCGGTCGCAGCACATGCGCCGGCAGTGGTCGCAGCACGTGCTTCCAACGCAGCGTATCCGAGCCATCAGCGTCGCAGGCCCGACCGAACAGTTCCCATCATTGGCGGACTGAGTAGTGATGGAAGGCCGGCATCGGCAAAGATCCACAAACACAAGCGGGTGGCTGATGCTCGGCTAAACCTCATCGGAATAGAGCTTCCGAAGCGAAGTATGATAAGCAGGACATAGGCGCTTGGCCTTTCAGATCCTCTCAGCGGTTTGCAGTGCTCAAGAAGGCGAAAGTGCAAACACCCGAAGTTGTTGAAGCTTTCCTTGAAAAAGGCGACCGGCAAAGCTGCGTCAACGCCGGAGTATTTCGACGGTTGCTACATCATTTACGGCCGCCGGCAACTGTTTGCTCTTTGAGAGTTACTCGTTGTCTTGGGTGAACATGGGTGAACACCCTGCCGGTCCAATCCTCCGGCAGATCCCTTCGTTCTTCCACTCCGCTGCTGCTCCCATAACTTGTCGGAAGCCTGAAAATTCTCCTTCCCTAGCAATTGTTTGTGGGCTGCGCAGGGGACATGTTTTGGGTTTGCAGGTTTCTGCCATTGGGATTTTAGGGTTTAGGGTTTTCGACGCAGAGCGAGTGCTCCCCTTCTCAGAGTTTCCTCGGGGATACGCCGGGGCTGCAGGAACTCAGGAACGGAGCTGCAGCTGCAGATAGCTGCAGGAAGCATGCAGACAGATGAAGCTCTTGGAGCTTACCTTCCCAAGTAATCATGGTTGAATCACAATCGGATGTTGGAACAGGGAAACGATTGTTTTGGGAAGACGAGGTCCTGGGAAAAGGTGGCTTCGAGTCCAGGTCATGCAGCTCACATGAGCTCGTCAAGCCTCCCATCCAGAATCCTTTTGCTGGAGTTTGGCTGCTCAGGAGCCGGAAGAAGATATCATCTACGAGGACGTTGAGGCATTGCAATAAGAACTGCAACATCTGCAACGCACAGTGCTGGGAGGGTGGTGAGTTGAGGGATCGGCAATGCTGTTAAGCCTGGATCCAGGGTCCGCACGTGGATCGCGAGATTCCTGCTCCCTGCAGCTCTGGGGACGCACAGGCCGATCCAGTATCCATCATTACCGTACCATCATTACCCGCCAAGTAGACTCCTCCGCATTTCACGCTGAAGCCCAGGCTCCGGAGACGGAGCGCCCTGTCAGCGTCCCACACGAGGCAGCGGCCTCCCAGGCGGGAGGAGAGCAGCTTTGCTAGTGGCGGACCTCACGCTGTCGCAGGCAAAGCGGCACCACCGTGCATGGAGGCCTGCCTCTGCCAAGGTGCACAAGCACAAGCGCGTCGAACCTTGGCTGCGAGAAGGTCAGGTGTCGACACCATCGGTGCAGCCCAGTCTTGGTTTAATGTGCCGGCATGCATGGAGTTTCGGCCGAGGAACGCTGCGAAAACGCGGAGGACATTTACGATGACTTGGAGGCAACTCGTGTTGTCGAAGTGTTAAGCACACTTCGGGAGGTAGCAGTGCAGCTTTGGTGGTCAGATAAGTCGGATTCACATTGTTTCTCCGGCCATTTGTCAGTCCTGCGAATTTAAGTACGAAGCCTGAAGTAGCAACGGTCGTCACATCCCTGCTTTGCCTTTGCAGCCGAGCCTGGCGGAGAGCTCCGATTTCTCCGGGCAGGTCGGATGTGGTGCTTGTATCGGCTCGCAGTTGCCTCCCGTGCGTGGGGACTGCGACCTGCAAGGAGGATGCTGCCTCTCCTGACCAGCCCTTTGAGGTCTCTGAGATCGCAAAGTCCGTGTGCCGCGATTGCCGTGTGAGTCCATTTGAGCATCGCCATGCAGGATGCTGGAGAACTCACGCCTCCATCACAAGGCGTGCCGGAGTGGATGCACTTTGCAGGGCTTGGAAGCTTGAACCTCCGTGGGGTGACTGAAGAAAGATTATCACTTTTGGATGCCTCAGGTGTGGATGTGTGGATTCATCAGGAGAGCCGCGGTGAGGCCCGAGTGCTTCATGGTAGATCTGGAAAGTCTTCCATCCAGTGGCACTGTTTCAATGTTCGATCTTCTATGTTTGTTGCTCTCTCTCTCTCTCTCTCTCTCTCACACACATCCTACAGCTGCACAATTGTGCAATGGACTTGGCCAGGCATTCCATGGCCACTTTGAATTCGTGGCACCCCGAAGATCGTCTCCACCCAGCTTAGACAGGCAGGCTCAACTAAGCACGATCAGCACGTGGGTGTGAATCTGATCTTGGCCGGTGCCGGCCAGGCGGCGAAAGACAGCCTGACACGTGTGCAGCGCAAAAAGGGACACTTGGAATCCATCCCTTTCTATTGCCGAGTGTTCCTTTTGGCAAGCGGCCACAGCACCTTGACAGAAATGCGTGTCCTCAGCTTTGCTCGGCAAGGCAGCGCATGCGTCACTGCAACGTCCGACATGCGATCTCATCGGTACCCCAATATAGCAGTTTCCCCCAAGTCCAAATGCAGCTTCTACGTCCTTGCGACGCACGTAGACGTAGCTCTCAACGCGCAGGCCTTGTTATAGATGCCTGCCTTGGGCAGAGGACATCAATAACATTCACGTCAGCCGCAACCTTTCAGCCCCACCGTCTCTAAGCCATTCCTGAAGTTCTCCAACCCCGTCTCCAAGTGACCCGCGCTGCATGGCGCGTCGCCTCCGACGCCTTTGCCCCCTAGCCGTGGTGCTCGCAGCCTTGGCACCGGTGGCATGGTTGGGGCCAGTGCCCAGGCTCTCAACCGCTTCCACTTCTGTTGTCCAGTGATTCCTCATTGCCTGTCCCATCCTTTCCCCTTTCTGTTTTCAGTCGGCGGGTGTTGCGGGTGTCGCAGCGTGCTGCAGCTGACACGACACTCCCGAACCCAGGAGAGGCCGATCTGAGTTTCCAGTGTGTGACCGTTTGTCAACGTTCCGATGCTGTGTGATGCCTTACTCGCCCGAAGCATATCCTTGAAGAAGCCCGCATAGCAGACGAGACGATCTTGTAGTCAGGTCCGATCCGCATAGATACCATCTTGCTGCAGGCCGTGGGAAAGTGGTGGAATGAGACATACGAGTTCTGGGATGACCCTCAGTTGTCAAGTTAGTGATTTTCATGGTCTGTCCATGATGTGCTGTCGAAGGCCTTACCACGTTCTTTTCAACAACACAAGGAGTTTAATGTCCAGCTGGAGTCCTGCGGTTGGCTGCAGTAGGAACAGACGACGACTTGAAAGGATTGTATCCAAGGTTGCTTGCAATGTCATTGCAAAATGATGTGGTGAGAGACCCTTCAGAGACTGACGAATTCGACGTTGTTCTGAGAGTGCTTGTTGCTCACAAAACTGATGGAGACGACGGTACTTCGTAAAGGAGGAAGTAGAGAGACAACGAAGGATGGAAGCAGCAGCTGGAGAACAGGAGCGATACCCATATAATCCCATATACAAATGCCATAATATGTTTCTGTTGTGCTGGAATCGGAATCTCCTACAGGTTTGATGCCGTTGGGCTTGGGTATTGAAGGGTATTGGCTGTTGCATTTTTTGGTTCAGATTTGGATTCGTTATTCCTAGGTTTACGCGGACCAAAGCTAGCAAAACACAGGGGCCAGTTGTTCGACCCAAAACTGTATGAGTGTATGCATCCATGTATGGACGTGTACATGCCGCAGGACCAACCTCGGCCATGTAATTGCTCATGTGTGTCCTTGTGTTGTGCGGATGACAGCCGAAAACCCGGTAAACATCGCTAAATTTCGTGCTGCAGTGTATATGCGTCATGTTACAACGTTGTTAGACTGCAGGTTCCAGTTTCGTAGCTATCGTTCTTGCCGTTTTGTCTGCTCTCATGTCAAGGTGACGTGCATATGCAACATTTACATAAAATTCGAGTAGTAGTTCCGACGCATGTGTTGTGTCTTCAGTTAAGGATAAGATGCAGTTATTTTTTGACAAGTATTCTTTGGATAGTTCACAGTGTTTGTCCTCACACCAGTGTTTGGCCTCACATTGAATTCTGGAGCTTTGTTTTTAGATATTGCCCATCGAGTGCCTATGTGACGCATGTAAGAGTTGCCAGTACCGGCTATCTAATTTTCGAAAAGCAGTGACGATAAATGTGTTATTCCTTTTATGAGAGTTGATAGTGTTCATTTAATATCGGATCAGCATTTATTCAATTTTTCGTTTCGTTTCGCCTCATAATCAGGTCTGCTCAGTGACCACAACAACATATTCACAAACTTTTAATACTCAGTCTGTACTGGAATAGCTAGTCGTTGCACGAACGAGATTAAAAACCATGCAGAAGTTTGGTCTTAATTCACTCTTAGATAGTAACTTCCGCTTATTTCATTCGTGAAGAGACAAAAAGCTAGACGAACCTGCGAACCGAGGGCTCGTTAGTCACTACATCATAAAATGTTATATCAATAACTATCTTCAAACAATGTGTGTCCGAATATGGTTCACATACTACTGAAGTATTCATAAGAGATGAATCAGACAGTTTGCCAAACATCAAGCAAATTACAGTTGAATATCAATCAGCGTTGCACGAGACGCTGGTTAACAATCAGCTAGATGGCTTCAGCATTTCGGCAGTTGCTTGTGATCGAGTATGAATGAACAATCGTTCATTTGCCAGTAGATCTGAAGTTTATAATAATGAATGGTTGATTAAGCGTTGCGTTTGCACCACGTGTTCGATGAAAATAAAATAGGAAAGCTTCTCGTTGCTCTTAGATTGGTAATTAAACATAATCATATGTCAACACTGAGCATCAAATACTGAACGAATTTGTCTATCAGGCTTTGCTATGCCTGCTATGTAATTAGGCGTGAAACACATAGAATTACGTAAAGCGCATATGCTAAGCACATGTCAGTCCAAAGTCAAACCCGAAAGGAGTAATCGAGCAAGTATAGGTTATATCGTTAACACATATCATTGACGCGTATTATTCACAGAGTTTTACAATCCTATTTGGCTCTGAGTGGGCTGTGAAGCTTACGCGACGTGATGGTTAAGATTTGGTAGATTCGGTCAACATCTGTGTATATGCCCGAGTATTAATCGAACAGCCACTACATTCATTAGTGTTTAGCACTTGCTTGTGTACAACATATCAGCGCTATTTAGATAAATAAACATGAAATGTTGGATAAGCTGCCTGTGCGCACCAAGTGCTAAACACCTATTAGGCAAATACAGATATACTTTTCTTTTGTTAAACCAGTAACTAGACATGTTTGCACATTTCATCAAGTAGGCATCGAGAGCATGTTTTAGAACATGTGTTACTGTATCAGGTATGAACCTATGATGTTGAAAACCCGCTACATGTCGTTATAAATGTAAGCGCTGAGCAAATGTTAGTCAGCTTTAGGTTTCGAAGGAGTTATGTATAAGGCAAAGCAGCTTGACCAAATGTATAAGAATCCCCACAAGATTAATTTCAAAAAACAAAAAATCTCAAGACGAGAAACATACAGCCGCCTGACAGTGATGCCTGAGAGAGAGAGAGAAGACGGTTTGGGGACCTTTTTTGGGAATGCAAAGAAGTCCAAATTCTAAATCTTGCAAGCACTCCACAATGTTCGGAAACCACTTTCTAGAATTCGGAATTCCAGAAATTCCCAATATTCCCAAATGTTCAACGATTCCAACAGTTCCAACAACATCTACAGAACAAAGTTTTGGAATTTCGGAATTCGACATTCTCAAACATCTTACCAGATTTTTGGCTTTTTCCGGAATCTCATTTTTTGGATTATGTATTTCTGTGTTTCGTTTGAAACAAACATGTCTTAAGTCTTAGTCAACGGCTGTCTGCTGAGCAAAGGAAACTGGAAAACTGCATAGTTTGTCATTTGTAACTCAAGCTGGAAATCCTTGAAACCATCAAATAAACGTGAAAGCTTACTGTGACAGGTTGTGCCGGGGGGGTTAGCGTACAAAATGCTTTCCCCCTGATGTGCCTGGGTTGTGCGCGCTGGAAGGAGGAGCAAACCAGAGTCATGATTCAAACGTGTAAGCAATGTGTGGGTTCTTTTGACGGGCGATATAGCTCACACCCCGTACGACACAAAGAAACTTTTAAGTTTAGGCTATTCTGGTGTGGTTTCAGAATGTCTTTGGGAGAGGGGTTTACATTACTCATCACAATCAGTGTCCATTAAACGCAAGCATGTATAAGTTAAGTGGTAGACATATAAAAACATTAGATAAACAAGAACAAAAACTACCTGTAGTTGAACCAATTCAGATTCGCTTGCTACTTGCTACTTATGCATATGAGATGAAACTTTGCTCGGTATTGCCGCCTGGACTGGCATGTCCTTACAGCTTTGTCTTTTTGCGGTGTTGGCTTTGCACAAGTGCATGTGTTGAATGTACATGATACTGCGTCTGATCGAGTAGTAACATAGCGAAAAAGAGTGCCACGCCAGTACCCTTTCCACTAGCGAGAGCAAAATTCATGCATATGGGACATGGATTCTTAGCATTGTGCTTGCATCCGCCTTGTGGAAGATAAACGTATTCTGGCAATACAAGCTGCAGCGATAGCAGTATTAACAACAATGCTGCTATCGCTATGACAATAGCGCCACAGGTCCATTAGCACGAGCCTTCATGGTGGCTTGGTATTGAAGCAAGGTCCGGGTTCTGTGGTTAACTCTTCGTTTTCCCTTTGATACGACGAACCATGTCTTCCAGCCAAAACATCCCTGCAGCAAAGTATTCACTTGGAATTTGTGCAAACCCTCGTTGTGTGCTCACTTGGTGTTCAAAGATGGCTATGTTACTATGTGCAATGTCAATTTAAGCAAATGTTCGACACTTTGTCTCATTTAGTTTGCGGTAAGCATATGTTTTCTTAAGTTTTCTTCCTTCATGTTCACGTGATTTGTGATCAGTATTTCACTGGCATATTCTTTAGACCTTCATTACGAATTAAAAACCCTACGGTATGGTAACCCATGTGCAGTACACATTTAGTTGTAATTCAGTCACATGTAGCTGAACTTTAACTGTTGCTTAGCTATTAGTTAGCTAAACTTAACTAATATTTCCCTGATAGAAAACCCAACATTGAATGCATCTCTTGTGCACAATGACGAGCAACTGTGCAATTGCTACTTTTGGTGTGATTATCAAACAAGCTATACAAGTATTCAAGGGTTCATCAACATTGACTTATCTGTCACATGCCATGCTACCTGCATGTCCACTGGTTAATACAATACGTAAAAAATATGTTCAAGCTTCCCGTCATTATTAGATCGATGCTCAATACAAGGTAAGTAAATGTAAATGCTTGCTGTCCAAACATCATCAGCTGAACATTATGTATCTACACTCTCCAATAGATGTGCGCTGGTTACAAGCCAGGCAAGTGTCAACAAAAACTTTACCAGATAATGCTAAAGCGAAAAGACATTTGTTGACTATGGAATGTTCATGAGTAATTGAAAATGGTATGTTTGATTAAGAGATCTCCTCAAATATGATTTCGATACTACTGACTTGCATATTAAATTTTGCAGACGTGAAGACTGTTTTACTTTGGGGATAATAGCAATGACCACCAATTGGGTGAGAGATGCATATCTTACGAATATATACAAACCACACCCAGCATCGTGTAGAAGTATGAACTCTCGAAAAACATACCGCTAACTTCTCGACCTTGAAGCCGTTTATGTCAATATCTTAGGCAACAAATACAAGTTTAACCTCCCTCGTTTTTTGCATTTGATGGAAAACCCCTCATGCAAATCTCTTGTGCACAAGCGCGCGGCGGAAGCATGCGCAGCCACAGAAAGCACAATTCCTGCAACATCCAACAAGTCCAGAAAGCCAACATTTTCGCGGAGATGCCAAAGGCAATTTTGGATTTTGGTGCGTTTGGAGTATGGGAGTTTGGAATCCAAAAACACCAAATTCCAAAAACCAGAAATTCCAAAATCCAACCAAAATTGGCCCTGGCATCTCCACGAACGAAAAATTGGACTTTTTGGATTTTTTGATTTTGCAGGAGTGGTGACCGTTGAAAGGGCAGTGCTACTTCCGAATGAACACAGCTTTGCTGTTTCGGTTGGAGACAATCGAAACCAAAGCTTCATGGTGGGGACGGGCTACCGTACAGCTGGTTCCTTGACCAGGCATGAGAAGGATTCTTTTAAAATTAAAGTTCGACACAAAGCCCAGGCACATGGGTTTATGTAACATTTTCTACACATGCTACCCTCCTCAAAGATCTGTGTTGTTTAGCTTACTCCTATGCAACCAAGACCAACATCACTCGTGCCAAGTACTGTCTAGAACCCGTCTTCCTGTACGCGAAGAAGAAGACCCTACATATTGATCATGATCCGTGTCATCATTCTTATTCTGTACTAGTACCATCCTCACAAACTGCATGACAACCTTAGGTACATATCATCATCCTCATCCAGCACTGTATCATAACCTCTATTTACCTATCAGAACCTTCTTTCTATTTGTGTCTCATCCTCGCATCCTTACTACAAGAGTCATCGCGAACTCTATCAGCACCTCTGTTTACCCAACAGAACCGTCATCAAGAATATCAAAGCCCTCATCACGATCTGTATCATCACCTCCAAATGCCTATCAGAACCTCATCACGAACTGTGTCATCACCCACCTCTTGGAACCGTCAGCACGATCCGAATCATCCTCTTGGAACCGTCAACACGATCCGAATCATCACCCTGTATTTACTTCTTAGGATTCGGTCTTAGGATTCGGACAGTTTCCCCTCAGACCTTCGATGTTCAATGTTCATTTCAAGGAAACATATCAAATGCGATGGTGTTTTGATGTTTTGAGATTGTCCATGATTTGAACATTGAACTTGGAGGACTCCTGGAAAAGCGTCCCTGGTACCTGCGATGTTGAGTGAAGCAACGAATTTTAATCCATGTCTGTGTCTGTGTTCCTATATATGTGGTCCTTTTGGATGCGCGATCCTCTTGATGGTATGGAAAGCCTACGACACCTAGATCTTTGGGTGTTGCCATATGTGACGTGTGTATCTATATGTTCAAAATGCATGGATGAATAAATCTGCGTAAATTCCATTATGCTGGCAAGGAATGGGAAGGCGGACAGCACATCATTAGTTTTTTCTGTTCAGCCTGCTCTTGCTTCAGCTCCCTCGGTAGGGCGCGCTGCATCGTGTACCGTGGGGCCCGCTCCGAGTTTGAAGGTAAAGCCATTACGGGCTAGAGGATGGGTGCTGTCACATTCTCGTTTTTGGGGCCAACTTTGGGTGCTCTTGGAAGATTTGGGGGTTCCCCAATGCCAAACCCGGCAAATAAACCAAGATGCGGATGTTTTGGCTTTTTTCGGGTGCTGTTGACATTCCCCATATCGTGCCAAAGAATAAAGATATGCAAATTTCATAGTTCACCAAGCCTGTGGCTTTTGGGTGCTTTGGGAAGGCCCGAAACACAAACACCTAAATTGCAAGCACAGAAGCTATGTTACTTCAGCAGGCATCTTGAATTGAGTGTTAAGCTCAGCAAGGATTGAACCATCTAGGCACACTGTCAATGGTGCTGCCTTAATGTCTTTTCGCAGCCGTGATGGAGCCTGTTAGACTCGTGCCAGCAATTGAGGCGCTAGAGATCTGGAATGCTCCGAGTTTACGAGAGGACAAGCGACCTGAGGTGGGCAAGATGTAAGGTGTAGGCAGGTAAGTTATTTGAGAGATGCTGTCAATGCTGTCAGCTTCACCAGTTTCTGCACGGAGGCTGTCGAGCTCTCGCAATTGCTGGAGCGAGTGCTGCCCTGCTGAGTCTGAGTTTATAACGAGCGCGCATGGCCTATCTAGCAGGGGACGCTGAGGCCACAAGTAGGAGCCTCGCTGTTTCACGGAGTGCGGGGCAGAGGAGCGACTGTCTAGCAAGACTGAGAGCAGAGTATGCAGAAGCTCAGTCCAGGAACGCTACAGCTCTCAAAGCGAATGCTGAGACTGGTGAGGCAAAGACCCGCACCCGCCAGGCGGGCAATCTATTGTCACATCTTCAGCTGTGTCGAAGCCGGGATCTCAAAGGAGTTGTCCGATCTGCTGGAGCTCTTGCCCGGCGTCACCATCGCATACTACAGGACTGTAGAGCCTTCGGTTTTGGCCTGCCTTGAAGCCTCAGCTAACTTCGCAAGTTCCTGCAGCAAGGATGCGCTTCACCAGCGTCTTTGATAAGGCGCCAGTGAAACGCGGACTCTCCAGTACCACTGCCACTCGGATTTCCGAACATGATGCTTTTCTGCGGTCGTTGGGACGAGAACTCAACGCGTGCGCCGATCCTTTGCCTGTAGTTCCGGACAGCTGGCACCAGCATGTCAGTCGCCACGAGGTTTATGCAAATTTGGCTCTGCTGGCGGTTTTTGTGCCCTGCTTGCAAATTTGCTGGGTTTGGCTGGTTCGACGTCATCGATGGCGCGGACTTGTGAGTTCTTTTGGCCTGGAGAACGCAAGGCTTGAACCTTCAACCCTGTGTGGAGAAAGCTAGAGTAACCAGAGTCCGCTGCTGTCAGGTGCGTGTGGTCGCACCGCGTTTGTTGGCTGCCGACAACCTGGACGAGTTTTTCGAGGCTGAAGGATGAAATAAGTGCAGTTAATGTTAAGATGCAGGAGCGCAGTCGAGCTGAAATGATTTGATGCCTTCCTAGTCGAGCAGGCTGTGCAGCCTCTGGGGGACTCTCAGCTAGCAGCTAGCATCTAGTTCTGCTCCACCATGGGTTTTGGCGGCTTCGGCTTTGTGCTCAGTTTTCAGACTCAGGTTCCTGATCGTGCATCCCTGCGCCTCGGATGCAGTTCCTCTGTCGCCGGGAAAGCCCGAACACCAAACTCCGAACCATTCACGGCCGATTGGTGGAAAACACACAGCGACTGTGTTGTTGTCACTCCGTTTGCATGGTGCGACGTCCAATCATGCAGCTGAGGATGAGTATACTTCAGTCAGTTGCTGCCTATGATACTGCCACGAAAATCGGACTCTATGTGCTGGCCTTCGTCGCCGAGAAGCTGCTTCTTGGCTACTCTTCTTCGTGCCTGGAAAGGCATCTGCAGTTCTGGGAGACAGAGCGGGAAGAAGAAGAAGAGCCAGCATGGTCGAAGAGGAACATTCCATCCGGATTCTCCAGGCTGTGTAGCTGTTGAAGCGTCGGTTGCGAGGCATTTGGGTTGAAGCTTTACACTGACAGGATTTAGCATTTTCCGGTGAGCTTGGCCCACGATTTACCGTTGGGGAAAAAAATCAGGGAAGGCTCGGACAATGCAAGGACGTCAGGAGGTAGGCCTGTTCCTTCTGTCGCACTCGTGCCGAGGGCTAGCGCTATACTTCCGTTAGGTGAAACATCGAAGGTATTTCGGGTAGTTAAACATCGAAGGTGTTTGCTAGGAGCACATCGCAGATGTCTCCGCTAGTCTCAACGTATTCGAGCTATCGGGGAAGCACATGGCACATACATGGGCATCTTGCTATGTCCGTGGCTAGTGGGGGGCAAGTGTGAAGTGGATAAGGGCTGATTAGCCCTGCTTGGCAGCTGCTATGCCGAGCAGCAGTGAAGGGGAGGAAGGGTTCTCGCCAGGTCCCGACCGAGATCCCCACAAATGTGGCATTCAGCTTTGCTCGAGTCAAGCAGCACAATCACATGTCTGATTGGAGGGAACAGGATGATAGAACCCCAACAAGGCCTGTTGCAGCCAGATCTTGCAGCTACTTGACCCAAGCAAGAGTGCTCCTTTCGTAGAGTCTGTCAAGGCATATGACCATATGGTTTAAGTCTATTGGTTCCAGACCAGCACGTTATGGTCCCTGCATCGGTGGCAGCGGAAGCTGCTGGTTCCCAGGTGGCCGAGCCGGAGGCACGTGCTAAGAAACAGCGCCTCGTGCTCGATAAGGCCTACGGCTACCTCGTACTAGAGCTAGACGAATCCTCGAACATGACGCGGCAGCTGTCTCGGGAGCTACACATTCCCTGCGCGGAATGGCACGAAGGCTATCGCCTGGGTGGAGAAGGTGGCAGAGTTTTTGGAGGAGCAGCGTGTTACCCATGGAAGGTTTGTCTGGGCCGCTAAGGACAAGATCGTCGAGTTACTCTCGGACAGTGCCCCTGTCATCAAGAAGGCTCCTGCTATCCCGTCTACTGGGACTGGAACGGTTAGGTCTGGATGCTGGCAATGCAGTGGGCTGGAAGGTCTGGGCCTGGGCCAAGCTAATGAATACCTGGGCCTCGCTACGATGGCCGGACCTCCAAGTTATCATCCCGGCTAGGTGTCGATAGTGGAGGGACGATTGGCTACGGTGCTAAGGAAGACCAAGACCTCGGGCCCGACACAGAGTAAAGGAGCTCCCGGTCGCTAATTCGGAGCACGCCTTCTTCGTGGAGAGTTCCTGACTAAAGGTGGGCTTCAATCTGTTGAAAACGAATGCTAACTACAACCGCGACTACTTGATGCCGCGTCTGGTGGCCGATGGCTGCCTGCAGGCTAAGGTGGCAAACTATGACGATATTATGGGTCCAGGAATACTGGACCGAGCACAGTGAGAGGTCGGTTCTGCCGACGGGCCTCTCGCTAATGGAGTTCCCCCCCGAAGGACAATGGAAGCCCGAAAGCTCGGAGAGCTACGCTAGATCTTTCGCGGGAAGGGTTGCCCGACTCCAGGGGCTCTTCACTAAGACTGCCAGAAGGGCGAACAGCTAGGACAGGCTAGATGCAGGGAGATTGCAGCCGATCTGATCCCATGGCTAATGGACAGGGCTAAGCTTTCTCGGGTCCAGGCCGAGCACACAGCCGAGCAGCCACGTCATCGGTGGACGGACAGTCCCCTAAGAATCCCCGACTCCATCGAAGAGCTACTGGTACCAGAGGCGCAGCACGTGTAGGGCTAGGAGGCTGCGCCTCCGATGAGGAGAGCAGCCGAGCTACCCAAGAAAAGCCCGAGGAGCCGGTGCTAAAACAGGGTCTTGGAAGGAGAGGCCCGCATGTCATCGGCTAGACCCCAGGTGCATGAACACATGCACGGTTTTGATATGGGGCGGAAGCCTCGTTATGATCGGGCTCCGTCCCCGGCTCGCTGCTAAGGTGCTGATTGGGCAGCTTTTTGCATGCTGCTGCTACCGCAGTGAAAGCTACTCAAGGTAGCTACACGCGTTAATGGTGAGGGACCCCTCCCCCTCCGTTCTGTGATCTAAGCGGCCCCGGCTCCGCAAGAGCCCGCTAGTGAGAACACCGAGGCGGCTGGTCATCTTCGACGCTGGTGCCTGGGTTGAAGGGCTGCCTCGCTACATGAACCACACGCAGCTTGCCGAGCTGCACGTTATCATCGAGGAGGTGATGCAGTCTCAGATTGCCTCCGAGCCGCTAGACCGGCCCAGGCCTGCTAGAAGCTCTCGGAGCCCCCTGCGCCAATGGCTCTCGCGGGGTAGCCCGAGGAGGGCGCCAGCGGAGAATGCCAGCCGAGGTAGCCGCTAAGGAGAAGAGAGGCCGAAGGGAGGTGGCGGGTTAGCAAGTGCTAGCTAGTGCACGCACTCGTGCCGAGGTGCGAGGTACCACCGTGTATGCTAGTGCTAAACTTCCGTTAAGTGAAACATCGCAGTGTTTCGGGTAGTTAAACATCGAAGGTGTCTGCTACTAGTAGGAACACATCGCAGATGTTTCCGCTAGTTTCGAAGTGTTCGAGGTGTCGGGGAAGCACATGGCACGCATGAGCATCTTGCTATGTCCGTGGCTATTGTGCTCAAAAGCCCCCACAGCCAGTGGGGGGCAATTTTGAAGTGACCACCCATCCCACCCTGGAGATCAGCTAGCCGGAGGCTAGAGGTTTTTTCCGGGCGACAAGGACCTTTCGCCACAAAGTTAAAAAGAATGAGCTGTCCGTGCGAGCTGTTAGGTCGGAAGCTAAAGCCCCAGCTTAGCTGCTACGAACCCCGCCGGCGCGGTGTCTAGGGGAGGTGGCCGGTTAGGAAGTGCTAGCTAGTGTACGACCGCAGGCTAAAGTGGTGGCCTCATCATTCGCACCCGGTTCCATCTAGCCTATCGGCGTCTGACATTGGACGCAGAAGTCGTGGAGCACAGCGGGATTTTGGGACTGGGATGGACTGGGGTTGCGGATGCACTGACCCTTGACGCTCGGCTCGGCGAAAAGCTTGCTTTTCCTGTTACGAGCTTGCAGGTGTGACTTTGGGAAGGGAGGTTACCGTGGAATACTAAACTGCAAGCGCGAAACATAGGACAACCACGGCCACAGGATGCAGATGCAAATGAATGTGACGTTTGGTGGTCCGGGTTTGGTTCGCGAGCCGTCGGCTCTCAAACCACCAACCGGAAATTCCCCTGACTTTACATGGAGCAGATATATGCTGTGTAGTTTTGTGAGGCTCAGCGAAAATTTTTCCGATGACCACGAGCCAGGATAGCTCCTATGCAATTCAAGGCAGAAGAGGTCAAAGGATGTCGAAGGGGTTGGCTATGTGAGTGTTCGCGAAATAAGGTTCATGCTTACCGAGTTTCTGCCCATTCAAATTGCGTTGAAAACGCTGGCTCCGATTATCTTCGGAGGCACTGGTCCATCTAAATTGATTTCCGACCGCACGGTGACAGCTATCCTGCTGGAAGGGTTCCGGTGGAATCAATTCGTGGCTGGCTTGTGCTCTACTCACTGTCACATTGCCTTTGCGTGGACAGGCTTGGTGCAAGGTGCCCTCGCATCTGCTGCAACGGAAACGTTGGCGGCCACCTCCAACTTCATTATCGGCCGGTCCTTCCTGGCGGACAGCTCCGGGCAATTCCAGCAAAACAAAAAGTTCTTCAAAGCTTCATCGCTTGAAAACACAGGACAGGCTACGGGGTTTCTCTGTCTTCGGCAGCGAGCCGGTGGGCAAGGTTGGGGTGCTGGGATGGCAAGCCTGCGGCTGGCCGTTTGCTTCACGAATCCCAGTCGAGGCCTCGTGGTTCTACTCCTTGGAACGGGCTGCCAAGGACCGCCAAGATAATCCGAAAGGGCAACAGCATGGTTGCAGCTATGTCAGTGGCATCGGGAGAGAGGCTTGTTCGTTTGTTTGTCAGTTGGTGGTGAAAGGAGTTCCTTTTCCTGGTCGCCTCCAGCTTGCATTGGTTTTGCTAAGAAGTTGCAGGGTTATGGCTTGTTCGGACGGCGGGACATCCCACCGTCGCCGAAGAGTTCGAGGATTTCCTGATGAAGGCGGAAGGACGGAAGGGAGGACGGAAGGAAGACTGGAAGCACAAAAGGATGGGGAAATAGGGGTAAGGAAGGCAGGGAAGGAATGCAAGGAAGGAAGGAAAAGGGAAGGATGAAAGCAGGAAGTTGTAGCAGTCGAAGTTACCGAACACAAACAGGCCTGCTCCGTTTTCAGCATCGAAGCTGTGGCAGACCAGCCACTGCTTCAATTTGCACTGCAGGTCGCGGTCTGAAAACAGACGATCACACAAGAAGTGCACACGTTCAAGTCACTAAAACAGAAATTCTGTATCACGGCCGGAAGAGTGTTCCGAGTCGATCCTTCGTTGGAATGTTCAGCTCTGTCAGATGCTAATTGAGTACATTGAAGAGAGGACTTTAGTTCAAAAGCACACGGGGACGGATTACACCTGCTTCAATGCCTGCCATTGTGGATCGCATGAGCCTGCAGCTTGTTAAACGAATTGTTGAACGAACGGGTGCGTGGAGAGAGGGGGGCAGTGGGGGGATGGGCTGGGGGTGTCGGGGCCCGCCTGCCTGCTGTGTGCCCGTCGCGTGTACTCGACTTGCCGCGAGGACGACGGAGCTCGGCTCACATTGCTGCTAAGACTGGCGCCGGTGCTGCCTTTGCCGTTTGACTCCTACTGGTGGCCTGTCTGCATCTGTAGCTGACCATTAGACCAGCAATCTTGAGCACCTGCAATTGCGAAGTTTCAAGTTGCCATCTTTGCCTTCAGTAGATGCACGCATAAGATTCAGGTACCTCTTGGGTGCCTTAGATGTCGACCTCGGCGATTTCGCGGCTGCCCACTTCATTGGCTGTTTGAAGACGGCCGGGGCTTCGATGCGGATGGTGGCTGTTCAGGGCCCAGGGCGAAAATTAAAATCTTGAGCCATACCTAATACGTGCGAATGGTTGTCTGCTTGCTTGTTTGCCGCACTCCGGGCAGGCTTTTCTAGATGCGCCGCGGACCAAGTGCAGCAATTCACACAGCTCTGTTTTGCGCGGCCTTGTTGGGCAGACGCTAGAAACAATGGATGGAAAATGCACATGTCCAGACCTGACCTCAAAGGCAGCATAGAAGCATCCTTAACTTTGTCAATGTATGTTGCATTACTTTCTGTTCACAGCAGCTCCTTCTTGCCGTGTCTCCTAAAGGTCCTTTGGCATGCTGCTGCTGACTTCGGTGGGGAATGATGGCAGCGCGGTGCAGACACAGGCAGGGCACGCACGGTGTGCGTGCAAACGGCTGCATAACTATATCTTATTCTGAACTATGCTGTTCATGAAGACTCTTCACATATCTTCCTTAATTCGGTTGAGCAGGATTACTGTAGGTCCCCAGCCAATCATGATCACTTGTTCAGCCTTTCTTGAGGGCAGGAGGATTCCCTCCGGGCCCGACGACATGCCAAGCTGTAAGGGTACGTCTACGCCAGAATACCAACGAGCCAAGAATCGATTCGCAGGTCCTTGCTTAAACAGCGGAAAAGTCATGATTTCGTGTCCACTGCTTGCTGGATACGGTTCTGGGCTCCCCTCTCCACAATTCGATGCCTCCAAGACTGCAGAAATCATCGAAGATGGGCTCGAAGGACCATGATGGAACCAGGTCAGATATATTCAGATATGCTAGAAGCCGTACTCATAATTTTTGCTTCTAGAGTGCAAAGAGATGCACATGTGACATGTCCCTAGATGTCACGTTCCCTCTCTCGAAGGCGCAGCAAATCGTTCTGGTCGAGTCGATTGCTTTTGCCGTTGTCGCCATACTGGTCGCTAGGCTGCTTTTTGAGCTGCAGGTGCTCAGTCTACAACTGCTTACAGAGTCTGCTGGTTTGAGGGTGTTGTGGTTCAAGCTCGTGGGCAAAAACGGTTGATTTGGGAGTTAAAGGCCGAATCCCGTCCCTCAAAAAAGCGCTCTTCCGTGCCTATTCCGTGCAATGCCTCCACTGGCCAAGGTGAGCACCGTAGCCACGAGGCAGGAAGGGGTCAGTGGGGTCGGAGCGCGAGACTTCACCGTGCTGGTCAGGCTGATCAACGAGCTCCTGGGTCTTGAGGCGAGGCTGGGCGAAGCTCCGCTGCCGTCCTATCTTTTGCGCCTTTCAGGATGCCACAATAGCGGAGTCCAAAGATGAGTCCGCACGCCCCGTGGATTAGGCTTCTGACCGGCGCACGAACAGCACTTTCATGGCAGCTTGCAGATCCGCAGAAAAATATCTGAAGCAGCCGTCGTGTGCTTGTCTGCAGGATGTGAATGTTGAATGTGCCAAACTCAAGCTGCACTATTCGACTCGACTTCTGAACGGTTTGAAAAGCCTCACCGTGTAAAGCATAGCCAGACGGTCAGCAAAAATCAGCGAACAGCGAGATGAAGTGGACAGTCCAGATGCTCGTTCGCTATACGGCGCAATTTATTGAAAACCCTTCTGCGACAAAGGTGACAGGGCTTTAACCCCATGCGTGCGGTCGGACTCCTCGCAGCTATTGAGGAGACAGTGATCCTCGCGGCAGCTGCAGCTTGAACCGTAAGCCGCAAGCCAGCAGGCAAATTCTTGACAGAAGCTTGGTTTCACTAGGCTACATCTCCAGCTACGAAAACTAACAGGCACTGCTGGCAACAAGGGACAGGCTTCTAATCGCATAGCAGATGATTTGCGAACTTGCAAGACATGAAAAAGCGACATGAGAAGCAGCTATGAGCTTGTTGTAAGGTTACCCCGAAAGGGTTACTGCAAAGTTACTATAAAGGGTGCTGTAAGGGTATTGAAAAGATGTTTCTAAGTTGTCTTACAATCAAAGATTTCCATCTTGAGCAGATGACAAACTTAAGTATTCAACTGACCAAATCAGAACAAACCAAGAGCACAAAGTGTCTCCCCCACACTTGTTGATCGGAGTGCTTCAAGATTCTCAAACAATTCCGTCAGGCGCATACAATTACAGTTTCACAGACTTTTCTCTCGCACCACTAACTGCAAGCTGTTTGGTAAGACTCTGTGAGCAGCTGGAGAAGAACCGCTCCCAGAATTATGCAACTCCTTTTTGGAATGTTGCGCAGATCTCCCAGGAATGAATACTTCAGACGACGGAAGGCGAGAAGAGTTAGATGCTAGAAACCGAGATCATCATGCACTGGACAGCACAAAATGGACAAATTCTCTTCGAAAGATACACCAGCAAAAGACCGGTTCGTCATCGACTGCCATGTTACCCGGAGATTCGTCATTGAATGATCTTATTCATGACTAGATCGGTCGGCAGAATGCGGAAGCTTCAGTCAGACCTCCCGATTCAACAGGAGGATCCTTCTCAGAGATGTTCTGGTACGGAGGTGTTGGAAGGTTACCACGTTTGTGCACGCTTTGACTCAATCCAGCTGTGTTTACAACATGCAGAGAGTCAAAGGCTTGGTACGGCCCGTGCAAAAACCCGAAAAGATTGGACCCATGTGCAGTGGATCGCACGTGCGATATGCTGCTTTGTGTGTCGGGAGTCTGAGTACTTCCACCCCCAAGCAATGCGCTACGTGCAGCAACAGTAATTCGCTAAAGACCATGGGACCGCCGCCGCATGGCTCAATGCTGGAGGCAGACCATGATACAGGGGGAACATTCATGAGGCCAGGACGTGCAGACAAGGAAATTGTAAGGCATGCAGCCAGTCGCCTTTCTCACGGTGGCCAGAAGAGGGAATTTTGAAAAGTTGTGCCACGAACACCGCGTGGTTGTACTCGTCCCCAAGAGAAAACCCTAGCCAACCGCCAGCCCCAGCCAATGCTCCTAGGAAGGTGTGCCGAGTGAATTTGGGACTGTGGGAGCCCTTGCCATGAGCTCATCGTCACAATCGCTGCATGCCCGCTACGGGAGCCTTGCCAGATCTTAGTGGATAGTGGATCGTGGTTGTCCGAAACGCCTGGAGCTTGTCTTCCATATGCGACCAGTCTTGAGAAGTAACATCTTCATGTTCAGCAAATGGTGTCTCGCATCAAGCTCTGAAAGTTGGCCTCGAGATTGAGATTCTCAGGAAGATTCACCACACAACTACCCGTGAATCGGCGCCGCCTCCCAGGCAGCATTTTTCATTCCCAGAACTTGCTTTCGAAGCTCTACTGCATGCGGTCGCAAAGCGGTCTCTCCCTGCCAAAGAGCCAGCAAGCTGGAGTTCGATTTCCGGATTCGATTGCCCCCCTTTGCAAACATGCTTCCGAACTGACCTTGACAGGCCACCTCCTCTGAGGACCTGTGCCAGAAGTAGTAATTCCGGAGGGAAGGGAGCAAGAAGAAGTGCTTGCGCAGTATCCTGTTAGCAGCAGCTGCAGTACACCGATCTCTGCATTACATATCATGGCTCTGATCTGGCGTGTCATGGGCCGTTGCACTGCCGACACTCAGTTCTGCGTGCAGACTTTGCGACTTGACAGTCGGAAAGCAGGAAGGGGCACGTGGTTGAATCAGAAGTGCTACGACCCACTAGTGAGAGGACCATCCAAAATGTGCCCAGCTTTGGAGACTACTACGACATGGGCAAGGAAGTCATGCCTTCAACGCATAGGTACATGAAGGCCCGGAGCCCAGAGCCAGGCAATTGCATCAGAGAGGACATGGTGAGACGCAGTCAGTTCGCTAAAGATTGCAGAAGTCGGCTTTCAGGTGAACTTTGCAGTCCGAAAGTCGGACAAACAAGAGGCATGGAGGGTTGGTCGCAGTGTCCCGTTCACCAGACCCGTGATGTCAAAGCAATATAACAGCATCTGACAACCGATGATGCAGAACCACTCCAATGTCTGTTTCGAGGTAGTGGTGAAAGTGCGCTTCAAGCCCAGCTGCTTCAGGAGCAGACAGGCCAAGCCCGCAATGTCGTTGTGACATCAAACAGCTTTCAATGCTGACTTCAAACGTTTCAGGATGAGAAGAAGTGGCGGCAGAACACCGAGTGGGGAGCCCGGGTCGGGCATTAGCAACGCACCGAGTCAGCACGAGCTCATCTCAGGTTCTTGCTAAACTTGCCTCAGAACCTCGGCGTAGCAAAGATTTACGAGGTTATGGAGGATTCCTGCCAAGACCTTCGAAGAGCCAACATCCAGCCACCATCGATTTGAAAATTGTGCGCAACTGGTCTGCAGGACCCCACGGCCTTTTACATAGTCATGGAGAAGGTGCCTGCCTCGGTCGGATGGCAGATGCGTCTTTTTTTCATGCGTCGTTGCCGAGCGGCGATTGGCGGCTCAAGCGATCGCCTCCCCAACCGCCTCCCGCGATGAGTGGACACATGCGAGCAAACCAGGCCAGAGCCAGAGAGTCCGGCAGACGCAGCTCGAGGGTGCACAGCTCTGCCGTCAGGCTTGCAGCTCCGACTGAGTGCATGCAGGACTCCAGGGCTCTATAGGGCACCGTCCTTGCCCTTTGTTGCTTTGTAGGTGCAGTTGCTACAGTCGCCAAGCAAGAGTAAGAGTAAGAGTATGGCCCAGGAGAAGAAGTCCTACCTTCAACTTGCAGCAGCTGGCTGCTTGCACCTTCTGGACACCTGGATGCGTTTGAGTCTTTGCGTTTTTGTTGCAGACTCAACTCTTTGTGTTGCATGTGTCAGGCGGGCCCTGCCAACCACAGTACAGCGCTGGGTCTTTCGGCTGCAGAGAGAAATGCGGCCGGCTTGGCGAAGTGCCTCCTCCCAGTCAGGCGTGACTTGCTGGGTGACACAACACTTGGCGGCCATTTTCCTGACGCTTGGCTACATCCACCGGCTATCGGTGACCGACTCATAATCATTGGAGTTTGCTGTAGACTTGGACAAGTTGATCTGGAAGGATTGCAGCTGCCCTGGACCGGCTCACGGCAAAGCTCCCGCCTAGTATTGTGCAGGCCTGGTATGTCGTGCTTGGCAGCCTCGCGCTCCTATTTGCCGGCTCAGGATGTCATCGAAGGTCAACAGGAGAGAATTTGGGCAAGAGCTGCCTATGGCTTTGCAGCCACTGGTCCACACAGCATACGGTGGCCAATTACGCATGTCACTGCAAGTTGAGTTGCTGGTCATGTGGCGCGTGCCTTCTGATCATCCCGTGGCACTGCTGCCTGTGATGTTGGTTCTCACATTGCAGTGACCCTTCAACGATTGAAGAAAGCTTTGGGTGCATCGCTGAGGGCCAACCTGAGCCTTCAGTGCTGCAGATGAAGCTTGGCGGCAATTCTTGTATTCTTAAGACTGGACTCGTTCTGCCTACTCTCATGTTTCAAGACTTGGGTCCAGGTCCAGGGCATGCCAGTGATGACAACGCTTAGTCAGGCGATGAAACAAAGACAGGTGCAGTGAAGAATGGTCGACATCAAGACCTGTCAAACTGCTCAGTAAGCACTGGAGCTCGAAGATGCAAGACGTGCTGGTGCTCTGCCAAGGATGTCAATCTGTCGGGATGACCGTGGTTCCAAGGCGCGGGCGACACCCAGTCAGCACTCAGGCTGAAAGTGATGACCAGATGCAAATACACGCGGAGCCGTGCGTGCCCCTTGCTGCCGCGAGCTGCATTGTAAGCTCAGACACGACCAGGTTCATTGGGGCTTGTGACGCTTCCAGAGCAGCTCTGCACATCTTCTGTGCATTGCTGGTGCTGCCACGAGGAATTCCAGGACAAATCTGAAGTCTGCCGAGAAATCATGCCACGGCAATTCGTGTTCTTCGCTTGGCAGTTGTTGTGATCGCAGGAGGGCTGCATTGTGGCGGTTCTGCCTTGCAGCCATACCTTCTGTGAGGAGTTGCCTGAAAGTGTTGCCATTGCACATGCCGAGGGTCAAGAAGTGCGGTCAGTCCTTTCGCAGCGGAGCTCTGGAACTCTAGAGGAAGACTGTGGGCTCTCTTGCACATTAACGGTTAGCCGATGACTGAACAGAAGCGAGTAGCCCCCGCGCCATCATGCGCGATGCATGTCGCACATCGGAATGCATGTCTGAGTCTTGTGTGAGAAACGTTCACTGAATACTGTCGCTGTAGAGGTGGACGGACGCAGATGAGCAGCGCCAGTTTTGCTTGATTTGAAGCATATAGATGCCCAGTGCTTCTGCAAACCCCTGCAAGTCCCTGCAAATGCTGGCCACCAGGATTGCTTATTGATTAACGACGAAAGGCTACAGGATTCTGCGCTCTCTCTCTCTCTCTCTCTCTCTCTCTCTCTCTCTCGCAGTCTTTGCTTTCTATCCGAACATCGGGACTACTGTGCTCCAACTGTGGGGGTGCCAGGCGAGGCAGCGGGATGAGTTCAGACAGTTTAGAAGACGGGTTGACCCGCTTTCCGATCTGGGTATGGAGTTGGTCTCTGGGGAACATGAAAACAGTTACGTCCAGCACCTTTCGAGGTCGACATCAAATGCCCAAATGCCTTTTCGGCAATAAACACCGGGCAAGATACATTGTCGAACAACACATTTGGTCAGGACTGCATCGTGAAGTGGTCAATATCAGGACACACGATGTCAGAATCTGGTCTGCAAGTGCTGGGTGTTTGCGCTGGCCATTGTGCATAATTTTCTGTTGTCTAGGACCTGGTAGCCAATTAGCAGCGAGGCCACTTGCCCACTCTGCCGGGCAAGCTTCGCGAAACACGAGCGGTTCGGCTTGACGGAGAAATAGCAAAAGCGCAGTTTGGTAGGACTTTTAGAGCGGTTTATTGTGAGGAGAAAAGTGAAGTGTGCACCGGAGCGCCCTGGTCGAAGGTAAAAATCTGCCCTGGTGGCCCCTTTTGTGGGCCCTGGCCTTCGCAAAGTCTCCCTGGCTCCCATCTGGCATGCCATGGGCTTCTGAGAGAACGCAGCGCTGTCGCTTTTCATTCGAAGTCGCAATACGTGACTGGAACAACACAGCTCGCCTTTAATATTTACTTGTCGATACTTGTGCATATCTCTGCATGGAGTGCGAGTGATGTGAAAAAAGAAAAAGCTTGTGTA
Organism: Symbiodinium necroappetens; assembly: GCA_905231915.1. NCBI lineage: Eukaryota > Dinophyceae > Suessiales > Symbiodiniaceae > Symbiodinium > Symbiodinium necroappetens. The sequence goes on from CAJNJA010008176.1 coordinate 27,033, forward strand.
ACGTGCTGTCGACGGCAAGAGCGGAGCTGATTTCCGAAATTTTCCGAAAGAAGCCGCTGTAGATGTTGCCAGCTACCGCTTGGTTTCCAGGTTGGTGGTCTTGACCTTTTCGAGACTCTCGAGCAGATGCGGAAGATTCCCGTGCTTTGGTCCGAAGATATGTTGTATTGATTTCCTCGAATCTACTTTCCTGGTAACATTGTGGGTTTGTAACAAACTCGCACTGGGTTAGTGCTGTTCCTCCGCACAAGCCGCCCTGGTCAGTAGTATTCCGTCTCAAGACAGAGATGCACTGACTTCACAGCTGGTAAAGAACCGTCATTTGATATTTTTTGCCAGCTTTTCCGTGCTTTGCTGCATGCGCACAGGTGGCCACTACCCGGGAGATCATGCGTCAGCTGTTGGAGTCCAACTTTGCACGTGTTGTCGTCTAGAGCCTAAATCTGGAAACCTCCGTTGCATACGACCCACAACCAGCCGTTCAGAAATGTTCAGAATGGCAGCATCTCGCAGGGATGACTGGCGAAATGCTTCGAAAATCATCCCGTTTACACGTATGTTGCTTCCTCCAGCTTTAAATCACATTTAAATCTGTGAGCTTCGTGCCAGGTCGCTGGTGTTTTTGCATTCGCGCGGTGCTGTGCATAAGGCGGGTGTTGATCATGCAATCCTGAAGCAAGCTGCAGCTCTTGTGCCGGTGCTCACGTAATGGGCTGGTCGCTAGTCAGCGGTTGCTAAAAGTCCACGGAGATCCAGGATTTAAAGTTGGAGAACGTGATGCTCGATGCTGGCGGCGAAGGCAAACCTTCGAAGTTTGGACCCCAGGTGTTGGGCGGGTGGAGCTTGCCACTCGGCATGCCGAAGCCAAGAACGCTGCGGTCTCCGTGTCAACTTACTCGGTGTGGTTTGATTTGGCCCTGCCGAGGTCAAGCTTACCCGCACAAGCGGTGAAGGCCACTTCTTTGGGTGACAGTGTGCGATGCCTTTAGCTCACTTAGTTCAAGCAGTTGCTGTAGCACATGTTCACAAGTTTCATCGTTTGGAAGTGGCCCCTCATCAGTTTCAGCTCACACGACCCAACATCAACAAGCCCCTCGTTCTAGATTTTTCGTCTGTCAAGTCGGCACAGAGCCCGCGAGGTGATCGACTTCGATACCCTGGAATCATGGTGCCCCTCAAATGCCTCAGCCAAGGCACCAGGGCGCAAGTTAGACTTTAGACTTTAGGCTGTCTGGGTTCCATTTCACTGACCGAATGTGGAATTGTGGGAGGATGTGGTTGGCACCGACCAATACATATCCCAGGCGCTTGACCAAGCATTCTCTCACGCACACCTGCATGGGCGGGACAGAGCTTTTGCTTTGCCACTGAATGTGCCAAGGAAGCCTATGCCGGCAAGTGCGCTCGGTCTTATTGTATGCCAGCAGCATCATGTGAAATTCACTTGCGCAATGCAGATGCACACCGGCGGAGAGTAGTTGAACCTCTACCCGGGGCGTCAGCGGTGCTGCTGCCAGGTACTCCCCCCTCTCGGACATCTTTGCCTGCGGGGTGATTCTGTACAGACTGTTGACAGGACTGGCTGAGTCAAGGGGGCGAGCGGCACAGCGACCGCAGAATCAGCAATTCCTCTGAGACGTCCTCACCCGGCACTCATGGCATGTCTGCATCATGTCTGCAGTGTATCTGTCCTTCCCTCTCATGCTGCTTCTTGAACTGCTTCGGTTTAGACCTCAACCTTCTGACAGGAAAGTTTCCGTTTCACGACGATATGTTCGATGATGAGGCACTACAGACACAAGACCCGCAATCGAGGAGTCGACTGTCACGCCTTCTGCCATGAGTCGCACTGTGAAGCGCTCTTCGACTGCGGAGATGCAGGCTGGCGAGAACTGGGTCGGCAGCCCCAAGATGGCCCAAATTCGGCGAAGGCTGAAAGTGGCCAAGGCCCGGTGTGTATTCGCAGCTTGTGCCAAGAAGTTTGCACTGGACTGTGTAGCACTCAGATCCTAAGTTTCAAAGGTGGACTTCTCCAAGGAGGTTTTCCAAGAAAACAGCGAAGCTGGTGACCTCGCAGCACCCTCAGTGTGTCGGGATGTGCGGCGTTTCACGTGTCAGGGCTGAATGCTGACAACGTTTCGGTTTTGCCTTGTGAGATGTAGACTCAGAATCCCGAAGTGGAACCGGAAGCAATATTGCGGACCTCAGCACGATCGGTAAGTTACAGTGCTCCCAAGCGCCTCACGCCTGGAATTGTGATAAGATAGTATGTAGAGTCAGTTGAATTCCATCAGCTGCGGGTCAGCTCTGTCCAGCTGACGAGGTCATGCGCATGCTTGCGCAAGAGCCTCAGAGGTCTACGTGTTTGCTGTGGGCTTTTGCTTTGCATAGCTTGCAACCTGATGAATGAGCCGCTTAGCCGTCGCAACCAGCTCAGGTACCAAGAAAACCAGAGACCTACCGCCTCCGCGGCGTTAGAACATCCGTGGTTCCAGGCCCGTGCAGCTTGCTTTAGCTTGCTTGGATGCTACAGCAAAGACGTGCATGGATTCAGAAAGCAAAAGTGCTTATTCAGCACAGAACCGCAGTTGCCTCTTCCCCGTGTATGTGCTAACTGCCTGCTCGCCCTGCACCTTCCTCCCTGTGGATCAGCGGAGGACTCTCGTGCAGCTCCACAGCTGCCGCCCTACATCCAGGACTACCGAGAGTGCCATGCCTGTCGAGATGGTAAGGTCTCGACTGTACGATAATCGACAGACGCTTTTCGTGCAATCAGCGAGAAGGATGGCCGTGGTGACGAGAGGGGTCTCAGTTTTGGTGCCAGGAGCTGGTGGACGATGGCATTGTCGTTGGCGAGGCCTGGCAAACGGACAGTCCCACCAGTCGTGTTCAAGCCATTTCCGAAGTGCAGTGGACAGAGTGCAACAGAGCCACAGGGGCCCACAGGTAGCCAGTGAAGTTGCAGCTTGAGTGTGCCCATCTGCTTCGTTCTGAAAGTTCTGCAGGCATAGCCTTGGAAGATGTTCACGTTGTATGCTTCTCTGAGCCGCAAGTCGCTTCAGCATGATTGCACCAGAAGCTCCTGACGTGTGAAAGACCATCCATCCCGCAACCCATACACAGAACTTGGCTGAAGCCCTTGACGGTCTGGAATGTAGCTGTTTCATCCGTTTTAGAACGACGGTCATTGCGTGCTCAAGACAAAAGCCATCGGCGAAGACACAGTCGCTGCTGTTGCTCTCCGAGATTTGCATGCCCTTGCATGTATTTGCGGGTGGTTCTGGTTGTACTGCAGAAGGCACAGGACATGTGAAGCTGTCCGCTGTCAATAAGTTATGCCTCTTATTGTTGCCTCAGAAAGCGTCTGAACGAGGTTCAGAACCATGCCTGCACAAGCTTGACACGCACGTTCCACGGTTTGGCTCGGTGTATCTCCGAACAGAATTCGCATTTGTTTGTGTCCAGATGGTCCGCAGGCGCCGCCCCGACATACCCCATAAGCTTCTCTGCATGGCAGAGACTTGGAATGCATTTCCTGCAGATCAGCGAACAGTTGCCGCGAAGGTGAAACTCGCCGCGGCTTTGCGATGGCTGGTGAGCCAGAGTGGATCGAGGGAGAGATGGTGAGAATTAGTGAGAGCTGCAACGAGTCAACCCAGAAGATCTGAGAAGTGCGTCAGACCGTAGCGTGGCCCCCTCGGCTACCGACCGACAGGCGCCGGCTTTGAAATCAAGCTGGACGACCCGGAGGCTGAACTCTCACAGGCAGGGTCTGTGCGAAGCGCACACTTCCAAACTGTGTTGCAGCTATGGAAGTGGTTTGCATGTCAGGATCAGTATGAAAAAGTCGTCGACAACTTTAAATTGCTCGATCAAAGCAAGACAGGCCACGTGATGAGCCCATTGTATGCCTTAGTCGCAGCTGCGTACCGTGCCATGTGAGGACGGCTCAATCCGCAGCAGGCCTGATCAAGGAAGTAGAATCTCGCTTTGATTGAGGGCGACTGGCAGTGCCAGCCTCACAGGTGGGAATCCTTTTCCGAGCATTCGGGCAAAACCCCACAGACGAGGACGGCATCAAGTTTTGCTTTGCCTAACAGATCCAAGGTTGCTTTGTCGATGCTTTGTCGACTCGTGTCTCTCAGCGAAAACCGGCACCGAGCCTTCTCAGTCCTTGCCTTTGGAGGAGCTGGCGGAGATGCTCAGACCAGTTCCACAGGTGGGCTTGGATGCACCTCGGACGTCATAGGCAAAAATGCTCTGTATGAAACTTAAATGACCATTTTTCCTGGACAGTACTTTCCGAGCCGGTGAGAAGTGTTTGCCCGACCTACAAGTAAGACCCTTGTCTGATCCGGCGACTTGGCCTCTTTGTAAGGTCGATGGTTTCATCCGGTTCTTCAAAGGCAACTACAGGCTTGGGGACGCCTTGACGGCCGGTGAGAAGCGACAGTTTCTATCAGTGTTTGCGAGGACGCCAACGACCGAAGACACACTTCTGAAGGCATTCCAGGTGCACTACGAGCAGCAGCATGCAGTCTAAACTTTCTGGTGAACGCTTGGGGTCGTCCGCCTCGGCCCGGTCGCAGGTGAGGAGTAGTCTCCGCATCGGAACTCATGTACTTGTAGCAGGTTCAGAGTGCACAAGACAACGAATGTAGGGAGGGGGCTGTGCGTCACTGGGAAGAAGATTAAGAGGAGCCTCGGACCGCCGAGACAGCCTCGTCGAGAGTGTTCGGAAAGACTTGGCACGCTCACGGAGTTAGGCATCCTTTTCTCGGGAATCATCCTGGAAGGTTTTCGACTTGGAGGACACTGGCATCATGAGCCGCGAGAAGTTCAAGGCTGGCTAGACACGAGAGCGAGACAGTACAGTTGGGTTCGAACAAGAAGCCCTGGTCACGTTACGTCTAACTTGCGTGAGACTTCCGTGGTGGGGGTATGGGCCCAGTTGGTATCCTGAGCATGTTTGGAAATGGGAGGAGATGCTGACATCCCTCGGAGATCCCATGCAGGAGCATGAGGCACGCTTCGCGCGAAGTGACGGTAGTGCATCGCAGCCAACTCAAGAACTCTCCCCTTGATCTGACCCTGTGACTTCTCAGAGGATTCCAGGAGGATCTCAGGGTCTCGCGGTTCAAGGTCTTTCAAGGTCTTTCGGGGTGCCCACGCCTACCTGGCCGCTTCTGGGCATGGCGGAGGGCCCCATGCTTCTGTCAGGGTCAGTGGTTGTGCTGAAGGATTAGCAGTCTTCGCAAAGGACAGCCTTGTCGCAACGCAGAGATCGTTTATCCCCAAGGCTCTATTCTTTTGCAAGACAGTTTGGGCTATGTCGCTTGCTTCGTGTTTCTGGAAGCTAGCACAGTGCAGAACACCATCAACGGGCGGAGTTATCTGTGCTGCGACGGCAGCTTCCTGCTGTCGATGATGAGTTTTGCATGCCTCCAGGTGGATGCCATCTTGAGGGAGGCGGAGGTGGATGATAAAGGCCTGGCATGAGCTTTGACCAGAGACCGTGAAGTTTTCTGCTGCGCTTCCTGCTCGCACTCGGGTGCTGGATTTCAATTCCCTTCGTGCCACGTTTTATATACTAGATTTACAGCAGCACTTGTCCAGATGTGTAGCAAGCCGGTGAAGATAAAGCTTGGATAGGAGGAGATGCCAAGAGCATGTCGCAATTCAGGAGCCAACGCACAACCGTCTGGATGTATGGGGTTCCAATGGGTTCCAGCACTTTGCACATGCGCTTTGGGTACTGTGAGCGTCGAAACACTGAACCAGCCTGAGTGCTGGTTTAGTCACAAGTGTTCTGCGCTGCCAGCACCCTGGCTTCCAGGCCTTTTCGACTACAAGTCCCTGGCCAAGCGGCTGTGTGAAGGGCCAAAGCGCATACCAGACATGCCATGAGATAATTGACTATCCCATCTATGAGTGCTGATTTCAGGTGTACGAATAATGTTAGGGCGACCCACCCTTTCTGTACCGAAGGCTCAAGTGTCACTGGCATGTAAAGGCCAATGCCATTCGTTTCACCATCCCGAGCTTGAGGAGGTTTCGAGCCTCAACTACGTGAAAGTGCATGGAGGCATAGAGGATTGAGAGTTCGTCGAAGTCGAAGGCGTGCACCGACCGTCCTCAATGCCACTCTCGAGATGACCGTCGTCATACCGCTCTGCGCTGTCAATAGGTAAATTGGGGGGCGCTTCACTTCGACTCCTCACAAAGTGCAGCGGAAGCGACCCCGCAATAACAGCAATGTCGTCCTCGGTTTGCTCTGAGATGGTCTAGGATTTCCTTCAGGCAGCATATTGGTAGCTCCAGCACCACAGCAGAGGTTAAGTGTTTAAGTTCTAGATGAAGCACCACCTTCAGCACGCAGCTCGCAGTGCTGCTTGCCCAAGCGCATGAAGTTCAGCTTGAACTGCAGGCGTTTTGCTTAGCAGACAAGGGGTTCTTGTATCATTCAATATGCATAATGAAGAAAGTAAAGCGTGTTTGCTTTGCACCTCCCCAGCCCATCTGTAGACATACCTTGGTTTGGAGATCATTTCGTGTCTGAAGCTCCTCCGCGAAAAAGCACACATCCACTCCCCCTTCTTCTGCACAAGCCATGGGCGTACCTGGCTTCTATCGGTGGGCAGTGCGCAGAGTACCTCATCTGCGAGCAAAGAGCACCGGGCCCCCGTACGAGCGCCCTGGACTTCAAAACATGCCAAAGTGTCAGATAGTGCTCAGCAGTCAATTCGATCAAGTGTCGTGGCTTTGCATGCAAAGGTGGTGAAACGTCACGGTGTAGATTCTACATCTGCATGGTAAGGCGACTAACACGCATTTGTAGGCAATATGGTGTGCAAGATCGGTATGTTACGTAGCCTAGGTTTGACAACCTGCCACCCGGTTGCAGTCAGGTGTGAGGGCAGGCTATCGATCGGACCTTCGTGGATAAGTGTTTGCGTAGCAGTGACGCTCTTGAGGTACTTGGACTTCAACGGTGTCGTCCACACCTGTGTGAATGACTGGACGCTTCAGGAGCAGGAGGACTACCTCTTCCAGCTCATTGAGGCTTGCAGCACCAGCTCCGATTGCCGTTGCAAGCATCTCCCTGAAGCTGGAGGCGCAACTCGCCGTGCTGTTATCCCTGGTGACTCCCAAGGCTTGCCACAGTTGCGCAGGGCACGTCAGGGATGTTCAAGGGACGAAAGAGATGTGCCTGACAGGTTCTGCTTTATGTCGCACTGGATGGGGTGGCCCCAAGGGCGAAGATGAACCAGCAGAGATCAAGGCCACCCGTTCTGGTATGGCTACTGCGGCTACTGTCCGTTGAATCCTTTGTCATGTTGCTTTGACCTGGCTTTTAGGCCCCTCAGACCCCGTCCTCCGTGCACTGAGGCGTTTTCGGAAAGCCCAGGAGACGGATTCGGATGGTATCGATGCTGTCATTGATGTCTTCGCGGCTGCCTCAGCACTTCCGTCGTGCAAGTCCACTCGCAAAAACATGGTCGTGCAAGCTTGTCTTGGGGCAGCGGTCTGAGGATCGGAACGCCATCACACCTGGGTGCCGCTGCAAAACGTGTGAAAATGGTCTCGGGCAGAGCTTGGGAGCCAAGCCGAGGACTCCTTTCATGCAGCGCTTGTCGGATCGGCTACGGCTCTGGGCCGCCTATCAGGCTACGGGGCATCTGTGAGCTTAGCGTCGATCCAGAGCACACGATACCCCTCCAGCTCGTGGTCCAATACCATACCGGCAGCCTACCTTTTTCATCCTTTTTCCCGAAGACCTGTCGTGTCAAATTCCACTGCTGTTTTCTCTGGGAGGCTGCAGTGCCCGATCTGCAAGGACTGAGCATAGTCATCTCTTGCGATCGCGATCCAGGCTGCTTTTGAGTTGTAGTCAGGGCTTCAAAAAAGGAAGCACAGAGAGCTCATTGGCTGCAGGCGAAGGCGAGCACAAAATCATGGAGGTGATTCGGAGCCATCCGGAGCACACCCACTGCCTTTGCAGCAATGATGCCGACGCCTTGCTGCTTTTCGGATTTGATGCGCCCCAAGAGTAGCCCAGAATAAGACTGGAGAGTACATCTGCCTGAGTGTTTGGTGGAAGCTGCGCCAGGATCTGGTGTTCCTCGGGCTGGTGTGTGAATCCGAGCACGTGTACCTGCTGAGAACGAAGCCCAACTACGAGAAAAGGGTGCGCACCGGGCCATCTCAGGTGCAGCTGAATCGCTTATTTCCGGACTCTGGTTTTGTTTTGCTTCTGGCAGGAGGCCGCGGACGTTCAAGAGGCCCCAGACTCGGACGCCCTGCCGGTACCTGAGCCTGCAGCCTCAGCAGGGCCCATGGCTGAGGCGGGACCATGGGATAATACTTGGAGTTCAGGTTTCAAAGGGCACCTTGTTCTTTGCGCTTTTCGGTTGCCGCGACTCGGTACAAGCGCCTGTTTTTATCGACTGAAGTGGCGACGAGATAAGAGGACTATGAGATGCTGAGCATCGTGGCGCTGCGCGCGTGGCTGTCCAGCCAGTTCCCGGACTGTCTACCGTCGCTTAGATGAAGGGAAGCCACCAGCCACTTGTATTAGGCCAATCGCTTTGTGTATGACTTGCCTCTGCATGGCAAGGCCTGCTTGCTGACAACTAAAGGGTGTTTTCTCAGGAATCGACTGCTAGCCGACTTTGTGGCGATGTGCTGCCTGGTTGGGAATGACTTCCTGCGCCTCGTCACAGCCTGGCACAAACGGCAAGGCAGAGGAGTTGAAGGATGTTGAAGGTACTGCATGGGTAACTCCGATGGGCTCACCCATGTTGGCAACGCAACTTAGGCCCCACATAGCAGCTGTCGACATCTACGATGGCGGCCTGGACAAGCTCCTAGCAGCCTACTACCAGCTTAAGCCTGCAGTCAACGGGCGACTGGTCATGATTGGTTGCAAGATGTGCTTGCAGGACGTTGTGCTGCCCAGCTGCTTGAGGTATTTGACCACAGCAGACCTCACCCTGGACTTGCCCCGATGGCGCGGCTTGCCATTGACTCAATAAGACGCAACGCTTTTTGCTCACAAACGGGGCAGGAACCCATGGAGTTGCCCTGGTATGTTGGGTTCCACCTTCCAAAAGCAATGAAGCCGTAGTCTTTCCGCACCACTTCCGCCCTGACCTACGATGTTGGTCCTTGCCTGCATACGGATTTGTTGCAATTCCTGACAGCACTCATACCGCTCCATGCGTCTAGCATCAAAGAATACCCTGCACACACTCGTAGGACAGACCGGCATCGAAAGAAAGCTTTGATTCAGGTGGCTTGCTGGAGACGGTCGCACAGGCAAGTCTTGTAGGCTCGTAATGCGTTGAAGCAAGTCCTTTTTTTTGGAGGAGGAAGCCGAGATCCTCCTGGACATGCTTGGCCTCGGCTGGGGTCCAAAGCAGCTGCCCTACCGCGGCCCTGGGCCCCCTTCCTCGAACTGGGACGGCTTGTCCGTGATCGTATCTCTTGTGCCGCGGAAGGCCACCGCAGCACAACTCTCGGCTCCTCTGCTGGATTCGGACTCGTTTTCCAGTTGCGTGGTCGCTGAAGGCCCGCGAGCCCTATTAAACCTTCGAAATAAAGGGGCTGTCAGTCCGAAGGTCAGAACATTTAGGCTTGACCTCCCCAGTTGAATGCCGCCAGTTCCACATTACTCCAACACTCACAATTTGGAAGTTCAGGGGGCTGCAGATCTGCCCTGCCTCCCATAAGTGTCATAAGTACACTGTTTCGAAAAGTGAGGCGGCAATGTCAAAGCAGGGCTGCATCGTGAAGAGCGTCCACCAACTGAAGCAGTCGCGAGGACGGTGGGGCTTTGCTCTTGTTTCTTTTAAGTTGTTTTTAATTGGCTTCTCGCTGTGCTGCGGCTCGCCTTGCCTCTTGCTTTGTGGATGTTGTTCCATGCTTCTCACCTTTTTCTCATCCCCTCCCTGCCTCCCTCCCTCGCGCTCGCTCCGGCACCGGAAAAGGACCTTCTTCCTGGCTGGTTTGTTTCGCTGAACCGGCGTCTGCTGCAGAACCCCCAGAGCAGACAGTTCCGTCTACTGATGCAGCAAGTGGGCGGGCAAGCAGAGATGCTTGAGTTTCAAGTTGAGATGAGTTGCTGCTCACTTGCGCACTGCGAAAAAAGGGGCAACATGCAGCCAAGGTCCGGACTTTGGTAGCCACCCGCCGCATAGAGACCCAGCGCCTGCAGGTGGCCACAGGTAGCAGCTAGCAACGGTCTTGCTGGATGGACCTCTTCACGAGGTGACCTGGGCGGTACCGAGTGGCTTGCAGTTCGAAGAGTCGCCCCCAGAGCCGGCAGAGGCAAGACAAGAGCGCTGGCGGATGCTGGCGGCTCACTGCCGGAAAGCTACCCTGCGCAGGCCGTGAACTGGCGGGAGGAGCTCAACCGGTCCGTCCGAGAGTCGTTCGAGTATTGGCCCCTTCCTGATGAATCTTGTGTTTTTTCGGAGGGCCTGCTGTTTTTTTGCATTGGTCCCAAACACTCACGCTATGGGGTTCCAACTTTCAGCATACAGAGAGTCGGTTAGCTGAGGGTTAGCTTGCAAGCGCGGAAAAGCATCACGGCTCCCTCTGTGGCACGGTGCACGTTCTTAAAGTTGCATCCTATTTTTGACAGCATCCGCCGGAAACCGTTCCCGACGGGCAAATTCATTGTAAGCTCTAAAACATTCGCGCTTTTGGCCTCCGCCGCAGCACTATGTGGGCTTTGGCTGCTCGAATCCGAGCGCGGTGCTCCTGAAGGGCGCCGGTACTTCGCGGATAGCATTTTGAGCGTGCTCCTGAATCCAGAAGTCTCGTGGCCGTGCTGCCGAATCCCGCCAGGCCGCCAGTACTTGGGGACTTTGGCCCTGGTTTGGTGGTTTCCTGATGGGGTTTCCTGCTAGTGTCCTGGTGGTGTTTGGGTGGTCTCTAGTGGCGGTTCGGGTGGTCCTACGTAGTCGTTGTATGTCATTGTCATGGATGTCATGGTCGTCCTGTTGCTCTTTTACTCTTTGGGGATCTATGCTGGCATACGCTTTGTGCAAGCCAACTTGTCGAAGGGTTTCCAAAAACCTGCGCTGCTGTGGGAAGATCGCACTCAGGCTTGGACCGGAGAATCTTCCGAATGATGCATTTCTTCGAAGACATGTCCGCCAGCGGAGAGACCTTTTGCTTAACCAGGATGTTGTCTTGTTAGGTTGCCAGGTCCCATTAAGAAATACTAGAGTCGTTTGAAACACTCTCCGTCGGCGTGAAGTCGTTCAACATTGGTCCATGTGTACGGCGTGGACGTTTGAAAGTCAGATGTCTAGCGCTGGCAATGTGCCCCCAATGCTCATATACCGGAATTTGGAAACTTGATTGAACGTCGCCGCATTTCTCTGCAATACGCGGCTGATGCAAATACAAATCGACAGGGCTCTATGCCACGAACCTTCTCCCGCCTGAGCCATAAAACCCAGGTAAGCCAATGGGCTACAGTATATTCACACACCCCCAAATCATGTTGCATCTCAGGCGACAAGATGCCTCGTTTATGCCTCAGGCGGCAGGCATGGAAACTCACAAACTAAGAAGCGGAGCTCCCCGCAATTCTTCTATGGGTGTTTCAAGGAGGGGAGCTACCAGCCAAAGAAGCAATGACCCCGAGGTAAGACAGTGAGTTTTGATGTGTTTGCGCAACATGTCTTTAACGGATAAAATGCACAGCGAGTGGATTGCAGCTCTCGCTGCCAGTCCCCTTCTCTTGATGCATCTGTTGCTTTCATCTATTCGTATGCTTCTTCTAGAGCAAGACACTTCCGTCCATATCCAGCTCAATAGTGCGAAGCCTCCTGTTGGCAATCCTCCAAGCATGTGGTCTGAAATCATGTGTAGCTGCACCCTGAAGAGAAACGAGCAACAGAATGCCAGCTTCGCGTGACCTCACAAAGCTTGAGTATGCGGAAACCGACCGGCAACACATTCCGAAAACTTGCGGCAGTTTGCGGTTTGTCGATGCCGCTTGCAACACCGAGGATCGGTATGTACCTCTGCGGGTCTTCGTCATGTTCCGAAGACTGAGGGTTTGGATGCAAGACCTAGCGCAGCTGGCGCAGGTGCATTTTGCGATTGTTGCGTCGTGATGGCTTCTGGCCAAGCTCGTGCAGGTCCTCGCGTCCTCGGAGCTGTTGGAAATTTGGGGAGAAGGACGTCAAGCCTGGGTCCGCCACAAGGTCGACCACAGCCGACGTCCCGATGAGTCAGAAGATCAGGTGCGCCGAGAGAAAAAGATGGTGCCGGAAAGAGGCTAAATTGAGTTTCTTTGCGCGAGCAGGTTGAACGGCAAACTGCGTGCTTGGAGCTTCTTGCCGCTCGTCGATGCGCTTCTCGGCACTGGATTCTGCTCGGCACTTCAAGAAAGGTCGCGCAAGCATATCAGGAAGAAAGCACTTTGCATGTTGAACACGTCTCGCATAGAAGAAAGAAAATCGAGGTTGATGCAGTGTTGATGCTGCGACCAGCGACTGGCTTGCAATCCTCTGCAGTGCGGCAATTTAAGTGAGTTGTTGGCAGTCCAGGAATACTACGCCCGATATGGGGGGCCTGTTGCGAGTGGTTCACCGTCAGCCGACTCTCAGCACGGTTTGTTGGAAGCGATGGCCTTGTGTGCATGGCACTTGATACTCTACCTCTCGCGGGCTGAAGGATAACATCGCAGCAGTCGAGCCGGGGCCTGCAAGTTGTTGCCTGGGGTGGTCGCACGGCCTTGCGTTTCCTGTGGGAGACTGTAGTCGCCTTTTTTCCTGGTTCATCTCGCAAATTTCATGTTGTTGTCCAGAGGCATCATCGAAGCGTCGCTTTCCTGACAGGGATTGAGTGGGCCAGCGGCTCGGTGCCAGTTGTCTTTACAGTAGGCCGCGTTGGTCTGGCGAATCTCCCGCTGACGGTAGGTGCGATCTACGATAGGATATTCAGTACGGTGAATCTGGAGAACCGCGATAAGCTCTCAATCTCTCATTGTGTTGCAGATGCTCGGTCCTTCTTCACATGGCTACATTGCCAGATCGATTCTAATGGTTTTCGCAGTATCATTATCGTCGGCAGACATAGGTTTTAGGGGCCCTGACCAGGGGGAGCTGGGCTCAGGGTTCATTTTGGTGCTTTAGGTTGTTCCCCGCCAACCCATCCCAACCACCGAAATCGCGTTCCCAGCACAGGGCCTTTGTCTGAACCTTGGCATTCCCGGGCCGCTAGCAGGGGTCCTGCCTGATTCCGTGCCTAATGAGTTTAGGGCCTCCAAAACGAGCTTGTGCAGTGTGGCTGCGAACAATGCTGGCTTGTCGGCACGTCACGACAAAAACAGAGGGCTGCAACTTTCCATGCTCAACGTCCCTAGACATGGATTGACATAGCAGCAACAATCGGTGCTCAACGTGTATGTTCAGGTAGACTTCAAGCATGCATACGTCATGTGTATCCCGACCGAACCAGAGCATTGTATTGCATCGTAGAACATCGGGGAGGGGGGGGGGGGTGGGGGCGTTGAAGCTGCAACGTTGCAGGTGGGATGGTCCATCCCTTGCTGCAATGGGCAGGAGTTGTGTTTTAGGGTTGCTGGCAACTTATGCAACCATTCCGTCTTGTGCATTACGGTCACGAGCACACGGCAATCGTGATTTTTCAGTGTTTTGGCCGCAATAAGCCCAAAAAACATACCTGTGGTGTTGAACTTTGTTGGGCTTCCAGGAAATCGCAAGGAAGCGCGTCGAACCTGGCTTACAGAGTGCGCGAAAATCATAATTTTGGTGTTCCTGGCATTGAACTTTATGCATCCATTGTCAATCCATTGTGGACTGTCCCGAAGCGCGGGAGTTGTGATTTCAGTGTTTCTGGCTGCCACAACATTTAAAAACACGACTCCCGCGTGCAGTTGCGGCATAAGTGTCCTTTGCAGGTTATTCAACCATTCCTCCCTGTGTAAAACCAACCACTTTGCCGGCAAGCCGGACGTTGAAAAATCGACTTGCACATTGACGACAGCTCCTTTTCTGCTGCAGCAACGAATCTTGCAAAAAGCTTTTGACTTATAGTTTTATGTGGGTTCTACATGTTCTGTTGTGGTTCTTTTCGTTGTGTCCTTGACACCGTGCGTTCCCTCATGTCCTGCAGAGGCTGTGTACGACAAGTGAGGTGCTGCACTATTACGTCCGGGGGTGCCGTTCCTGGTCGTGGTTGCAGCCACAGACAGCTCGGGATCAGGATCACAATGGAAGCGACGGATCGCTCACAGCTCTGCCCTGGCTGAGGTTCTATCCTGCACACTACCCGCCGCTATGTGTGACCCGGAAGCATTGCTTCGACGGCCGGGACGTGTGGTAGGAACTACCGCATGCGCCGATACCCCAGGCAGGTCTTGCGAGCGTGCCACCGCCCCAGAATTCGTGCACTCGTTCACTCCGGTCACCTGTTCACACATTGACTCTGAAGCGTTGATCCCTTGACTTCCTTCGTTTTCCTCTGGCCGGCCTCCAGTTTCCTTGGCAATGCTAAAAGGCAAGGGCCACTTCCAGCACCGCCCCTCGATGCGCCAGGGGCTCAGGCACGAGTCAGGCAGTCTGACAGAAGCTGCTGCAGATGCCGAAGTTGTTTCTTGCACATGCTGTGAGAGGCCCGTCGCTCCAGAGCTGCAACTTGGCTGGTTGTTCGCGTGTGTGCGTGCGTGGGTGGGTGGGTGCGGGTGGGCCAACCCTAGAGTGCATACCTGCATGCTTGCTGCAATCTGTTTTCACATCAAGTGGTTCATCGCATCAATTCTTGCCAAGCGAGAGAAAAAGAGAGAGAGAGAGAGAGTGTGTGTCCAACAGGCAGCGAGAGGGGGCACAGAGCTCGTTTTGGCCTTAAGATGAGGCCGTGGCAGGGGGATGGAAGTTCTTTAGGTTCAGGGTATCGGGGTTCTGAAAGTTACCGTCCGCCTGCCGCATCCAGCTGGTTTTCACAAAGCGACAGAGACTGGCAGTGTGCGCTTGCGTGCGGGTGAGGGGAGCCCCCCCTTCCTTTGTCTGTGTGGAAGAAGAGAGAGAGAGTGTGTGTGTGTGTGCACACCTGAACATGGTGAATCAAGTATTTCATTTCAGCAGTCTGCAGGGGGACAGGAGCTGACTTGCC
>CAJNJA010008178.1:0-15623 GCA_905231915.1 Symbiodinium necroappetens
GGGGGCTGGCTATAAATGTGGTACCTTTTTAAAGGGAAACTAAAGGTGGGGAGTTTAGGGTATATAGGGCTTCTATAAGGTATATAGACCTTCTATAAGGCTCCTATAAAGGTAACTACCCCACCTGAAAATGGCCTAGACTCTTTATAAATCTGGTTCGAGCTTCTAAAGAGCACCAGGATCACGCGGGATTAGCAGTACGTGAAGACGCATCCTTCGGCTTGGTTCGCTGCGGTGCTGGTCTGTGGGTCTGTAGGTCCTCCTGCATCGCTTCTTAAGAACCTAGGACCAGGCGGCGAAAGAATCCAGTCAGATAGGAACCTGGTGCAATGGTCTCAAGGCCTGATCAGCTGGGTTTAGGGCTCACTTAGGTTGCGGGCTGTTGCGGGTGTTGAGCTTTAGATTTCAGTTTAGGGTTCGGGATACTAGTAAGACAGTAGTGGTAGGTTGCACTGCGCACCGTCGTATGCTGCTCTTTGGGCGGAATGCATCGGGCGAACAAGGAGGAGTAAGCATGTCGACGCCTTGTCCCGCATAGCGTGACATGCCACACACACACACACATACACACACAAGCACAAAGAGATGCCGACAGCAGAGCTTCAAGTCGCTTGGAAACGCCACCTCAGAGAATCGCCACACCTTTGAATACACTCTCAATACCATGACATCCTAAGGTTGAACCCTACGCCCTAATCGGCCCTAACCCAAGCCTTTGGGTACTTAATTAGACCCTTGAAGCTTTCGCAAGTGCCACATCGTCGGGCGCCTCCGCAGGATCAGCCTCTTCGATGAAAAGGCCCCCTTGCATTTCGAACTCCTCCACTTTGGGAAGCTGTGCCGGAAGATCCAGGCCCGCGGGGTTCAGGAGTTTTGGGCATGGCAATTAGGGCAAAATCTTGCGTGCACAGAGCTTCAAGCATCCCACATATCCCACGGCCGACACCCCATCCCTGCAGTCTCGATGAAGTCTGGACCCAAGGCCCTGGAAGCATCATGCTTGCACCGCCCTAGAAGCCGCTCCTTCATGACATCCAGGTCGAGTTGGACGGTTTTCCAGCCTGTGTGGTATATAATCTCGCAGAAGGACGTCAGACAGCACATGGCAGCATGGTACAGAGAAGCAGCAGGATCCGTAGTGGTCTCTTTTGAAGCAATGGTGAAGACATGCAGGGGCTTAGTCTCAACTGCAGCTCCATTCATTCATCTTAGAATCTTGAACTAGGTGAATGGGTTTTTCGGGATGGGAGTCTAGGAGATGGGCGCTACACACTAGGCCTCACTAGGTCTGAAGAAACGAGCCCTAGAAATCCTGAAGCTTCCTGAAGTAACCCTAGACCCCACCGATACCACCCCAAAAGGCCATCCCGCCAAACCCTACACCCTAAACCCTAAACCCTAAACCCCAAAACCCTAAACCCTAAATCCCTAAACCCCTAAACATTAAACCCTAAACCCCAACCCAAAAACGGCTCCCAGCTCTTGGAACCCGCGCCGCTCTTCGAGAAGGCGGGGTTCGACCTCCTCTCCTGGCATCGCAGAGCGCGCTCTCGGCAAAGGGGGTTTGGGCGTTAGGGTTTAGGGTTTAGGGGCTTAGGGTTTAGGAGTTTAGGGTCTAGGCTTTAGGGCTTTAGGGCTTTAGGGTTTAGGGTTTTAGTTTGGGACTTCTCCAAAAGCTCTTGGGGCCCTTGCTCCCGCGGCTCTTGGGGGGGTTTAGGACGGAATTTGGCACCTTTGGGGCTTCTAAACTGCCTTCCACGCTGCTGAGGGGAGATTCCGCCTAACGAGGTCACCGGAAACATCTCAACACCCTTCCTCCCCAAACTTTGAAAAATGTCCAAGACGCCCTACAAAACCAGGGAACCTGTGGAATGCCATTGGCGCCGCCCTCGCGCGGAGCAGACTCCTGGCTCTGGCTGGGAACCGCAAACGGAGACCGAAGGACTCCGCATTGAAAAGGCTCGCGGCCCATGGCGTCTAGAAGTACATACTCATAATCAGAAGACATGCCCGTGTAAGAGCAGCAGAATGTGTGTCGATGCGCAATGGTTTATGACACTGACGTCACAAGCGAGAAGTGGCGCGCAAAACTGCAAAACAGGCATGAAACTAGCTTTTGTGACAAGGTAACTACTGTAGCTATGTGTAGACAAAAAAGCTGATCTGCAAGACCTAAAGCTCTTTAAACCTGTAGTATGCATCTGTATGTGCAAAAGTACATATGACATTTCATATCATAACAGATAACATGCCACATCATACGACGCAGTGTTGCAGTAGATATATATATCAGCCATCATGCTCCAAGGCTGGCTGGCTATGTGCAACAGCCCTGTCTGTCCTTCCGCCGTCGCTTCCGGGCCACCATGACTAAGAAGGTTATGGAGTTCCAGAAATTGGGGGGGATGCTCTTGTTAAGGGGTCCTTATGACTCATGACATAAGACCCGTTGTGCTTAGGGTCTACAATGCGGGGGTCCCGGACTCTCGGAAAGGACGGGTGGTGGCATTGACGCGGCAGATGAAGCATGGCACTTTACCACTGACGTGGGTGACTACGAGTACAATTGCCTGGAGAGTGCAGGAAACGCAGACGGCATGTCACGATGTTCCCAATCTGATCCATATGGCTGAAATGAATGGCCAGGCCCGAGCCCTCCTCCGAACCGTGGCCATTTGTTTGATTGGTGTTCTTCTTCTTCTTCGCACGAGTGATATGATATGTTGATGAGTTCGTACGATGAAGAACGAGTTACCAAAATCTTACCGGTGCATATCATGAAAAGGCAAGCCATACATTCTCATGTTGCGTACATCGTCATACCTCCTCCTGCATTCTCGACAAATGGTGGAATAGTGCACAGATATGACATCCTTGATATTATTTGATCATATGTTGTCACAGAGTCAGGCACCCGAAACCTCAATATTCAAGCGCTGATACCGAGCGCAAGCCCCACTCAAGCACATGTTCTCGTTCAATCCTCTTGTGCAGAGGTCATGGATGCAAGAGCATCCTGTCTAAACGGCGGGACGGAGAGGTCCTAAGCGGTGGCATGTGCGAACCAGCGACATTAGCTATGCAGGAGCTGCAGGTAGGGGAAATGTCATGAACGGCAAGTGGAGCACTCGGACCTCTGAAAGGAAAGCCACAGCTCCTGCACCCTTACGATAGTTTAAATGATGTAGGGCTTGCCACAATGCCTCACAAGCTGTCCATCACGGGGCGAAGGCTTACCTTCCTGGTGCGACTGCGAGTGCATGAGCTTGTGCACGATAAGTTCGTCCGTCTGCACCGCTAAGTGTACGATTCCTGTAGCAATTTCCGGAGGCGTCGCGGCGTAACCAAGTGAAACACTATTCTAGAGGCACTTCATGTGAATTGCGCCTGGAGCAACCCTGGGTTCGCTGGACTGCAGGCGCTGCCGAAAGCTCTTGGCGCGGTCTCTGCTCAAACGCGGGCTGCCACCAAGTCTCGGCTGGGCCCCCGCCCGGAGGCCTTAGCTCGGCCAGCCGCCATAGCCTCAACAAAGCAGGCTGTTGGCTAAGAGGGCTGGCACTCCTTGGGAGTGGTCATATGATGGGTTCACGGTTTCAGCATGTATCAGCCTTGAAGGTGACTTTTATTGCCTCAGGTATGGAAGCTCCGAGTCCTAGCCTGGGGCTGGGGAGTGGAAACCAAAACAACGGCCCCTCGAAAATCATTTGCCGGGATGAGCAGAACACAACTGAAGCCGTGCGACGCTGTAGTCACGTGCCACGAAGCCAGCGGAAAGAGAACATGCAGACAGGCAAAAGGACGACCAGCGAGCTGACATTCAGAACACTCTCACCATGCAGGGGCCTTAATAATTAGAATGGGGTTTTGGGGGTTCCTTGTTATAATTGTAGTACAGTGGGCCCCAAAACCCTATTCTCATTATGAAGGCCCCTACATTACACACCGGCCTCCACCTCCACCACCGAAAGGTCCGGCTGGGCCTTTGCCGAAGCCGCCCTTCGGGGCACCTGGCATACAAACTAAACAGCTTACGCCACCCCGTTCACGTCAGCACATGATTCTTACAAGGCGGATGGCTCCAACCGTCTGAAACTCACGGCTTGCTTGCCTCCGAAGCCTCCCGGCGGTTGGCTTTGGAAGCTTCCCGGCGGTTGGCTTTGGAAGCCTCCCGGCGGTTGGCTCCCGAAGCCACCAGGAGGTTGGCTTCCAAAGCCACCAGGAGGTTGGCTTCCAAAGCCACCAGGGCCCCCAGGACCAGCCGCGACCCCGAAGGGATTTCCAGCCTCAGCAACACACGCTTCATGCCAGGACAACCAGCATCGAACAAGAACGAGGGAGAAAGCCCAATCTTCTGCTTCTTCGTTATTGAGGGCCTCTGATTCTACTGGGATTTGCAGTACTCCAAAAGCCACCCACGGCCCAACCTTGTCCACGCCTGTGCAGGAAGCCATTCGGTCCGTGTAGAAACAAACACACGCAAACGGAGAGAGTCAAGGATCAAAGAGCACTCGAAACTACTTATACATGCAATATGCAATGTTACAGAATATGCAACCTCGAATACAGTGTGGCATCTAATATTATGTGGCATGACGTGTCATACATGTACGTACGACTTTCCATGAAAATGCATACCGATACCCCCATGTTAAACCACTACAGTGTGTTAAACTTATTGTGCAGATGGTGCTACCCGCCTACTCACCGACCGTTCCCAGCAGCATGTGGAGATCGATCACCCTGTTGTTCATACTTGGGCACAAGCTATAACTAGGACGAGTGTGTGCTCTCTGGGCGGTCCAAACACTCCTGCACTGCCATGCACCACAGGCTTCAAGTCGTCCCAGAATTTGCTACGGAGCTGGTCGCTTGCGCCAAGTGGCACCGCCGCCCTTGCTGCCGAAACCTCCAGCTCCAGGCGGAGGCCCTGCAAAGGCGAACATATGGTGGCGATATGTGGCGATCGTACTTTCCGATACCGAGAATCCAGGCATGCAGTGCACGTCACGGCTGGCGGAAGGGAACGTGTAGTTATCACAGCAATGATATGCATTGGAAGGGAACGTAGTTATCCTAACAGTGACATGCATTGCAGCAGCACAGAAGTAATTCTCAGCCCGACTGTCACACATCAGGCTGCATGCATGGAAAGCAAGCAGGGTTGGTTTGCCTTTGCACAACGAATCGAAACAGCACTCCAGCTAAATCTAGCACCCTACCTGCAAGCACCGAACCTTTTTCAAAACCCAAACCATGGACTTGACGAGCGTTGTTTGTAATTTCCTTCGCTTAAACTTCCGACACCCACTCTCATCTCTACGCAAGATACATTTTTGTGATGTACGTATATATCGTACGTGTATACATACATATTGTATGTACGCACATACATACATACATACGTACGTACGTACCTACATACATACATACATACATACATACATACATACATACCATACCATACATACATACATCCATGCATACGTACGTACGTACACAAATACATACCTACCTACCTACCTACCTACCTACCTACCTACCTACCTACCTACATCCATCCATGCATGCATGCATCCATCCATACGTACTATACATACGATACATACCATACATACATACATTACGTACATTACGTACGTTACATACATTACATACAGTACATACAGTACATACAGTACATACATTACATACATTACATACATTACATACATTACATACATTACATACATTGCATACATTACATACGTTACATACGTTAAATACAATACATACAGTACATACATTACATTGCATTACATTACATTACATTACATTACATTACCTGAATACATACATACATACATACATACATACATACATACATACATACCTGCATACCTGCATACCTACATACATGTATGTGTGTGTGTATATATATATATGCACATTGTTTGTCTACTCCCTTGCACAGACCGGCCTCCTCCCTTCTGAGCATCCCAGCCACCTGCCGAGCAAGAGCCCTCAGCACGAAACGTCTGCCTAGGCCTAGGCCAAAGGCCTCGGAGGTCACGAAAGGCTTGGCGAAGCTCGAGCTCTAGGCACCGGACTACGATCCCGGTCTCGAGTTCTGGCTGTAAATACACGAAACTGGCTCCTCACCAGAACAGGAGTCCCGAAGTGCTACGAAAGTCTGTGCTGTTGGAGGCTGATAGTCGACAAAACGAACACGGGATCATACTTGTAGAATCTGTCTTGCTTCCTCCGGAAAGATGCCAAAAGCCACGACCTGGCTAAGATCAACTACCTGGACTTTAGACCAATACACCGCCAGTCGAAGCAGGCACAACCTAGGAGAGCGCGATGTGTACACAAATCCTGCGAAAACGCGGTGAATAAACGACACGGTGACAAACATAGTGGCGCTCAGTGGAAGCACATTTGGCTCACTCCGCCCACTTCTACCAAACACCTGTGAGCGGCCCAGCCTTTCGGCCCGCCACCTTTGTCGAAGCCGCCCGTCGGGGCGCCTGGGTGGTGGTGGTCTCAGGATCAAGCCCCAATGAGAGCTTCCCTTCAAGGGATGCTGATGGGGAAGTTATATGAGGTCGCATCACTTTGGGCATCTCTGATGGGGGACCCGAGTTTACGGCAACCAAAGAGTCGAGCCTCCAAAGCCCCCAGGAGCTTGGCCGCCGAAGGGATTCCCAGCCTTGGGTCTTCCGTCGTGGGGCAGAAGTGAGGCAGAAGTGAGCAGTTGCAGCAGCAGGAGGGGTCGTAGTCGTCGAGGTGGTGGCAGCGGTAGGTACTGGTAGCAGTAGCGAGCGTGGCACAGGTAGTGGTAGTCCTGTGACAGACATAGCTCTTGTAGTGATGATGCCAGCACATTCTCATAGTTTCGTCATGTGGGTTGTGTCTTTCTTGAAGGAATATATTTGCTCTCTCCTGACTCAGAAATCCTCGGAAGAGGCTGGACATGGGTGTCCGAGCTGGCGGGCTTTGAGGTTCCGCGGCTATTGAGTTTTAAGGCTTCCGGCCTGTGGCCGTCGCAAGAAGCCGGGGATGACCCTCGAGAGTAAGAGACTGCTGAGTAGGAGCTTCTGAGGCTTAGGGTTTCGGGCTTAGGGTTTAGGGCTTTAGGGCTTAGGGGTTTAGGGTTTAGGGCTTAGGGCTTAGGGCTTAGGGTTTAGTGCTTGGGGTTTAGGGGTTTAGGGTGTAGGGGTTTAGGGGTTTAGGGTTTAGGGTCTGAGAAAACCGCAAGCCCCCGAAACCCTGAAGCCTGCATGCCGAGGGACGGCTGGGCCTTTGCCACCGCCGAAGCCTCCGGGCGCTTGGCCTCAGATGTCCGGGAGTGCGGCGCTGCTGTTTAGGGCTTACAGGGTTTGGGGCTTACGTGTTTAGGACGCTTCAACGAGTTCAGGATTTAGCATCATAGTGTCAGGGTGTTGCAGCATCTAAAGATACCAGCAACAGCAATGCGAATATTCATCAGAAACAAAATGGATCCACCAGAAACAGGTCAGCACACCTGATGTGCGGTGCCATAGGCCGTGGCCTCAAGTTGAAGGCTCTATGCAGATGTGGGCCCAAAGATCCAAGGCTCCGGTGAATCGGAATTGCGACTACGTGAAGGTTTTAGGGGCCTCTAGGTCTAGACTTTGCATGCCGGGCCAAAAGCGTCACCAACGGATCAGCCGAGCCCGCAGCTCCCGAAACCACCGCTAGAAGGTGGGCCACCGAAGCCACTTGCTGGAGGACCTGGCTTTGCGGGTCTTGGGGTTGCTTTGGGTTTTTGTGCTGGGTCTGGGGTGTCTGCTTGCAGCCGCATCTACCCAGCCATCGCCGAAAGACGCATCGTGCTGCAGCATCTTATTGAATCCTAGAAGCCACCTTCAGCACGGTAACTATGCCAATCATGCTCGACGGACTTCGAGGATTCTACCAAGGCGTATCACCCAAACACGGTTTGCGTTAGGACCGCTTGCTTGCAGATTGGTTAGCTGTTGGCTGCCGTGCTGCTATTAAAGTGTGTGGCGGTGCTGATCTTCTTGTGAAGGAAACGGTGTTCAGAGTGCGGCCGAGCCACCGCCGAAGCCACCTCCATTGGGCGAGCGGGATTTAATGCATGGGGACAGGGAAATCCACTTCCGATGGCATCCGCGACGGTTCAAGTCTAGGGTTGAGGATTTAGGGTTTGGGTTTAGGGTCTAGGGTTTAGGGTTGTAGGGCCCTGCGGGGTTTAGGGTTGCCGTCCTGGGTTCCGGGTTTAGGGTTTGCGGGTTTCTTTTCTGGGCTTAGGGCTCGGTTTGAGCCTTCAGGCCACTGCCTTAGGCCTCAGACCCTAAACCCCGGAACCACCGAAATCGGGAAGCCCCAAAACGTGGGACCCTCAACCCCATGGAACACCCTAACTTTGATGGAAGCCGTAGATTAAAGGCCCACAAGACCCTAAAACCATGCCAACAGAACAGGAAACAATTAAGAAAACTTGAAAATAAAAGACATAATAATAACAATAAGAATAATAATTACAATGCAATAGTAGTTATAATTGCAAACGGACCCCGCTGCCCCCTCTCCTTTCTTTTTTTGGGAGGGGGGCTGCCGGCCTTTGCTCCCGGAGGAGGAGCCGAAGGGGCCGGGGCCAGGAGGCCGCGGGGCCTCCAGGAGCTCTTGAGATTGGGCTTTGGGGGGCTTTAGGGGCTTTAGGGGTATTTTAGGGGTTTAGGGTTTTCTGGGTTTTGGGGGTTTTTTGGTGCTTTTAGGGCTTTAAGGTGTAGAAGTTTAGAGATTTGGGTTTAGGGCTTTTAGGGGCTTTGGGGTTTTAGGGGGTGCTTTAGGGGTTTTTAGGGCTTTAGGGGTTTAGGGTTTTAGGGGTTTTAGGGGTTTAGGGGCTTTAAGGGTTTTTGGGGCTTTAGGGGTTTTTGGCGCTTTAGGGCTTTGGGCCTTTAGGGTTTTAGGGGTTTAGAGTTTAAGGGGTTTTGCAAGCAGTCACTGCTTGCGATCCGGGCGAGATCGAGGGTTTAGGTGTTTAGGGTTTAGGGTCTTATAAACGGGTTTCACGATGTTTGAAGAGTTGTTTCATACTGGGGTCTTGTCAGGTTTTATGAAGAGCTTAGGATTAGAGTAGGGTTTTGTAGGGTTTTCGGTTCTGTGCTGGGTTTTGGTTTAGGGTTACGGGTCATGGCGTTTAGCGGTTAAGGTTGTTGTTGAAGACCACGTTCCGCGTCGGATTTCGGGCTTTTTGGCGAGCTTGCAAACCAGGCTAGCTGAGGTTTCGGTGGACCGGGTGTTTGTTCAGGCTCCGGTCTTCGCCATGCATTGGAATAGTGACAAAAACACCAACGGGGCAGACGAATAGCAATAGCAATAACAATGACCACAACAACAAGTAACTGCAGCAATAACAACAACAATAACAATAAGACTATTGACGACAAGAGGCTGCTGGCAAGAATGATGAATATCTATAAGCAGAGAGCAAGAACAAAACGAGCAAAAACCATAATCACACTGACACGGACACTTATCATGCAAACCCGGCCCTAAACCGAACACCGCCTGGCTCTGCGGTGGGAAGGTGTCGCCCCCGCCGCCGAAGGGATTGCCTCCACGGCCGCAAGGCTGGGGACCGAGGTCGCAGCTCGAAGTACGTAGGGGTCGGGGCCTTCATTATTGTGTTTTGGGGTATATCATAGCATAAGTCGGAACCTTTAGGAATAGCAGTGTTAGCAGTGGTAACGGTCTAGGCTTCTATACTCGGATTTGCGCAGAATCCTTGCTGCATCGGCTGCATACTCTTTGCACGGACCCCGAGTCCGACGTGTTGAAAACTGCAGCAGCCTGCGCTCTTCACAACAGCGCACGTTTAGGGCGGGGAGGGGGCCCTTTCCCTAACACCAAACCCTACACCTAAAACCCTAAAACCCCAATCACTAACTAAACCCTTAAACCCTAAACCCCAAACTCCTAGGAACCATAAACCCTGCCCAGCCTCTAAAACTCAACCTGAAAGCCTAAGAAAACACGAAAACCCTGAAGCACTACATGTACAAAAACCTCAGATCCAAGATGGGCTGCCACCGGCCTGCACCCTTCGAGGCACCTCCCGGGACCTCAGAGAACTGCGCAGACTTTACGGGTGATGGTTAGGGTTTAGGGTACGGGTTCGGGGTTTAGGGTTTCCGGTTTTAGGAGTTGAGGGGTTTAGCTAAACGGCTTAGGCGGTTTGGGCTTTAGGGCTCTGGTGTCTGCAAAAGGATCCATAAGGGTTCAGGGAAGGCTCTTCAAAGGTTCTAGAAGGCTTCATGGAGCTTAGGGTAACTATAGCTATAACCCATATTAAGCAACTTATAACCTTACGTATATCTAGCCATGAACCTCCAAGTTCTTGTTAACTGCTGTCAATGCCAGTTGCAGCTTAGGCAGAAGCCCGCAACTCAAAGCCACAAGCTCCTTCCCCCGCCCGAACTGGGGCCGGCATGCAAAGCTTTCTTGGCCCCCAGGCGCTTCCGAAGCCCTTGCCTCCGCCGTAGCCGCCACTGGCAGGAGGCTCTTTGTGGGGTGAGGACAGGGCACCGTGTCTCTCAGTCTTTCGGGTCTAGGGCTTTCAGGATTTTTGGCTCAAGGTTGCGGGTTCAGGCTTCGCGTGAGCTGTGTTGGGCTCTCCGTGCCTGCCTCCAACTTACAACCTGCTTGTCAACTCCTTTCGCCGGATCCGCCTCATGGAGGACCCACCCCAGCCCTTGGCGAAAGGGAAGATTGGCACTGAGGGTACATGAGCCAGCCGAGTGGCAGCGGCCCATGGTTTTGATACATACTGGATACTATAAGGGTACCATGAGGGTACTGGAAGGGCACTATTAGGGTATGACAAGGGTAGTAAATTGATAGATAAGGGTACTACTTCCGATGCTACTACTTATCATCATAGGCATGATCAACTATGCCGTGGCGATAACCATGAGGAACAGGAACAACAGCAATAATGCAGTGTCTTCTGGTAGTAGTGTTCTACTGAGAATGCGACATGTTCCAATACTCCTCATGAACAGCTACATCAAAGAGCATGCGTATATACGGGCTTGGGCTAGCATCTAGGCTATAGTGCAGGCAACGGCCCAGGCTGTTACAACGCATTTCTGGCGACAGTGCCCAAAGTTTCAAAGCCCGGACTAACCAAGGCATGCTACGAGAATCTAAGCGCAAAGTAACGCTGAACCAGGACTGCCTTGCGTAGATGCAGTTCTGCTGAGATCTGGGAGTCTGCATTGAATCCAATGTTGTCCATTTCTCAAGCAGTTCAGCAACAACAGCAGGTCACGACTCTTTCAATGTCTACTCCCTCGACGAGTCTCAGCAATCCTTGCCAGTCACACAGAGCTTTACTCCAAAGACCCGAGCCCTTCCAGGGTTTAGGGTTTAGGGCTTTGGGTTGAGGGTTTAGGGGTTTAGGGTTTAGGGCTTTGGGTTAAGGTTTTAGGGTTTAGGATTTAGGGTTTAGGGTTTAGGGCTTAGGGCTTAGGGCTGAGGGTTTAGGGTTTTAGGGTTTAGGGTTTAGGGCTTAAGGCTTACGGTTTAGGGGTTAGGGTTTAGGGTTTAGGGTTTGGGGTTTAGGGTTTAGGGTTTAGGGTTTAGGGCATCAACCCTCAACTCCTGCAGCTCCGGGGGCGCTACGCCTCCGGGGTCGCCTTTGCCCCCGAGGGGTCCTTCCAGCGCCACAGGCGATTCGATACTGAAGGCTGGCATGGGTTTAGGGTTTAGGGTTTAGGGTTTTAGGATTTATGAGGGATTCCTAAACTACGGCTGAGGATATAGATCCTGCACCACCCCCAATACGAAATATACCCATACTTCCCGTAGCTTAGGGTCCTTAAGGTAATGCAGGATCTGTATCATCAACAGTATGATTACCACGGTTACTTTTCCACTGCTAGGGCCGAGGTTTCCTTAGAGTGTTAGGCATCTTTGGGCGCTAAACCCCGCAACCCCAATATGGGGGCCTTAAGAATTACCTATGCTATTTTGGGGGGGTTCCTTATCACAACTGATTATAGTATCAATATACCCCCAAATATTAAGGCCCCTAAACCCTAAACCCTACATTAAGCCCGAAACCACAAACCGTCTCAGCCTGTCCTCCGAAGCCTTTGCCGTCGCTGGCAGCGGGGCCAAGGGCGCCTCGGCACCGCAGGTTTAGGGTTTAGGGCTTTAGGGGGTTAGGGATTAAGGTTTAGGGTTTAGGGCTTGGAGTTTAGGGTTTTAGGGTTTAGGGTTTGGAGTTTAGGGTTTGGGGTTTAGGGTTTGGGGTTTAGGGCTTTGCTTTGGAATTTGGGGGTTGAAGGGCTTCGGGTTGAGGAAAGATGAGCCTCATCCGATCATATCAGACCCCCACAAGCCACATCCGCATGCCTAAAGCCTGAACCATGAGTTAGAGTGTCAGCCCTTATGGTCTCCATATAGATGTCCCCTAAACCCTAAACCCTAAACCCTAAACCGTCCACGGAAGTCTGTGATCAAAGGCCCACGAGGCCTGCCATGTCATCGCTCAAATTGGGTCGCCGGCCTTTCCCGCTGCTTCCCCACTCGGCGCCACCACCACCCCTAAGTGGAGGGTCCACAGTTTAGGGCTTCTAGGACTTCAGATTGGAGGCCCCCGACAGCCAGCATATGGCACAAGAGTGAACTCCCTTGTCAGCCTTGTCACTTCTTTTTGGGGGTAGGCCGGGAACGGGAGACGCTCACAGGAGAGAAGGGCTTACGAGTTCATCCCTTTGGCCAAAACCACAGCTTTAGTCTGTCGGCGGCTGAGGCCCACGCCAGCCCGAGCCGGGTGCCTGAGCGATTTCTACCCCTCCTTCTCTGACTGCTCTTAACGCGAAGCCCCTAAACCCCAAAACCCCAAAACCCTAAACCCGAAACCCTACACCCTCAACTGCCTCTTCATGGTCGGTAGATGGACAAAAAAAGCAACACGTCTCCAGAGACGACTTCGGGCCCAGGCCGGGGCGTCCCAGGGGCCCCCTGGGCCCGGGCCCTTCCCACCGCCGCCCTTGTCTCCTGGCGACGCGTCAGAGATCCACTCCAAAAGGGGGCCACCTGTACAAGTAAAGCCCCAAACCCTTAACCCTCTAACTGTAACCCCTAATGCTTTCCTCGTTTAGGGATTGGGGACATGGAGTTTCCCCAACGTTTTGAGACAGTAACTACAACCTCTGCTCCCAACTCTCCCTGCGTCGCCTCCAGGCCAGCCACCTGCTGCTTTTCGATTGAGGGAGGAAGCAAAATCCGGGCGCCAAAGGGCTGTTTTGGGTTCAGGGTTCGGGGTTTAGGGTTTAGGGGTTCAGTAGGGTTTTGGGTTTAGGGAACAGGTGCAGGGCTTATCATGGATGCAGTAGCGAAGATGGAGGTCGAGGCAGAGACATCAGATTCCCCTATCCCTCAAGTGAGAAATATAGGGTTTAGCGCATGGGGTCTGGGGTTTAGGGAAAGACTTGAAAGATATAGATATATATATATATATATATGTGTGTGTGTGTGTATATGTATATATATATATATATACCCTACATTTATACAAGGAAAAACGGCCCTCCCGACACGCCTCCGCCGCCCTTTTGGCCGTTGCTCTGGGGCCAGCCTCCTCCAAGGTTCAGAAGCGGCTTCGGGTTTAGCGTTTAGGGTTTAGGGTTGCAGACGACTGAATACTTTCCAGGCTTCATATCGCACTGCGAAAACGGCCTGTGGCTACCCGATATCACCGTCAGAGGATAGGAAGACTCTCTAGATTCCTGAAGGATCATCCAGATCTCAAGCCGCGGAAGCCGAGCAAATCTGTCGGGACCTCAATCGGTTTAGGGTATGTATGTATGTATGTATGTATGTATGTATGC
Source organism: Symbiodinium necroappetens (assembly GCA_905231915.1). Taxonomy (NCBI): domain Eukaryota; class Dinophyceae; order Suessiales; family Symbiodiniaceae; genus Symbiodinium; species Symbiodinium necroappetens. The sequence goes on from CAJNJA010008178.1 coordinate 13,869, forward strand.
TTATATATATATAATTATAATTTATATGTGTGCATATATATATACATATATACACATATATGTTTATTCTTTGGAAGTTGGAAGCCCCCGAAATCCGTGATGCCTGAGTTGTCCGGCCAGTCACCGCCCTTTTGGCCGTTGCTGGAGGGCCAACCACCTCCTCGTCGCAGGCAGGCTGAACTCAGCAGGGCCCCATCCCATGAAACTAGATCGACTTGTCCAGAGACTGCAAACTCTGCCCACGAAAGGAACATGAGGCTTGACAGATTTTCGGCGGGTACTGTTGCTGGGTACGCACATCTCCTAGCACATACTTGCAAGTTCGAGTTTGGGACGTATCTGGCGGAAACCAAGATTTCCCTTCTTGGCTTTTCCAAGTCGGACCGTGACTGGTGGGTTCTGCTCTTGAAGTTTGACGAGTTGGGGACCGCGATCTGGGCACATGATGTGATACGCATCTATTATGTGCCAGTGGCACTTGTCTACCCCGGGGCTCTAAGCCCAGATACGAATAGGCAGTGAGAATGGTACCGAAACGTCTCACCGGAGACTCCCCAGCTGTGAATCTGCTCCACGTGACTGCACATGCCTGTTTGTTTCAGGCACGCACGGACGTGCGAACATAGGAAGTGTATGGATATGTGTGTACATACAAGGACGGACAGACAGACAGACAGACAGACAGACAAACTTATAGATGGATGGATTGGCAGATAGATGGATAGATGGACAAAATAGACGGGCAGGCAGGTAGGTAAATAGACAGGATGCTTGAATGCTTGCATGCTTGATTGCTCGCTTCCTCGCTGGTTCGCTGGCTCGCTGGCTGGCTGGGTGGCTCGCTCGCTCGCTCCATCGATCGATTGATTGATTGGTTGATGCTCGGTAGACTTGCGTAGATAGATGCAGGTCTCTCTGAGTTCCTGTTGGCATCTCTGCTGGATACTGCTTTCACATTGACACAGAGAGAGATAGGCAAAAGGATAGAATACATACACATGGATCTATATACCCCTCAGGTATATGTGCACGACGTACTTCGTTAACCTGTGCCGATCGGAGCTCAGGTCGCCTCCGGAGGCGTTGCTCGGCCAGCCTTGCACAGTGCGATGTTGGGGTTCAGGGTTCAGGGTTTTAGTGTTTTGGGGTTTAGGGTTTAGGGTGGGCCCAACACAAAACAGATCGTAAGAGATGGGATGTTTTTCGGAAGGCAAACAAGCAAGCCAAGGCAGTGTTCTGTTCCCGACATGGGATTACGGCTGCCGAAATACTGGACAATCTACAGTCGACATGTTGAGTCCCAGTCAACCAAACACCTTCCACGACTCTTTTGGCCATAGCCATCTGTGTCAAGAATCTAGAGGAGCAGTTGCTGGTACACGTACTTGACTGCACCTTGTATCTGTTGGTCGTGGCTGTAGACTCATGAGTCAGAAGAGAAGAAAAGGCGCATAAGAACTTCGAAGGAGAGCCTCCTCAAGTGTTGCGGAANNCTTAAACTCAGACTTGCCGCAGGCTGCGGCAGGCCTCCGGCGTCGCCGCCAGCCTGTGGCCAGCCGCCTTCAGACGTGCCGGCAGCTTCAATCAGATTGCAGGGCGTGAACCGCACACCCAACCTCAAGGCCTAGGGTTTTAGTAATTTAGGGTGTCACATCTCTCGACCTCGACCGCTCCTCAAACCTGACCCTGCAGGTGGAACAGGACCCCAAAGTGGCTTCCCTGGTGACCCTGCCTGGTGCGGAAGGCTTGCTCGGC
>CAJNJA010008179.1:0-15622 GCA_905231915.1 Symbiodinium necroappetens
ACGCACGCACGCACGCACGCACGCGACTCCACACAATTGACACATGCGCAGCTGTGAGCACTTTGCGTCCGTGATTAACGGACCGCAGTCTAGTTCTGCGCCGCTACAGGCTGGGAGCCTATGCGACACGTGCGCAGGCGAGCTGCGTGCTGGTATCGAACAAGGACAACAAAATGGTCCGAAGGAAACCACTTCGACTTCTTTCTTTCAGTTGTGCTTGGACAAGCACAAGAATGTGCCTCCACCTGGCACATGCAGTAGAGCAGCGCCATACGGACGGGCCTGGGTTCGAGATGCAACTAGAACTTCCCACATTCGAAGCACAATGAAACCGATCAAACTCTTGAAAATTGAGTTCGACACATCTGCACAAGTTGTATGCAGGCTTGCAGAAGAAGCCACCACCTGAATCCAGCTACGTTTCTTGCTTTGTCTGTGACTGGAAATTACTGGAAGCTCAATCTGCCATGCTCTGCCCACCCGCGCCTCAGAGGACGATCACACGTGGCACAAAGTTGCCAGTGAATCCACAGGAACACCTTGTGTCAGGTGTGCTGTTGGACAAAACGAATGCCTTTTGCTGACACTCGGGGTATGGCAAAGCAGCTGCCAGCAGAGACGGCATTACCAGCAGAGCCTCAAGGTCAGCAAGGCAGCGCTCCATGCGAGTTGTTGGCCATGCCGATTTCGAGCAGCTGGCTGAACAAGGCCGTGGTGTACAGGAGCCGTGAGGCTGCCGCAGGGTTCCGGCGTACCACCTGCAAAAATCTGCAAAAACTCCGCCGTAAAGAGAATCTGCAGAAACCGATACCGACACTCAACTAGGATCGACATGGTCAGGCCACCGCCATACCAACACGATCACAAGCACCACGAGACGATAGCAGAGCAAACTGATACTGTGACTGAAGTGTTTCACCATGTTTCACCTCTTGGTGGCCTGCATGTGCAAGGGCGATGCTTCAGCGCGGCGACTAGCGGTTAAGTGTACGAAGCGGTTCAGCATCATGCATGGACTACAACATCAAAGGAGCATGTTAAGCAGTCCAACGAGAACGCAACGCACAAAACATGTTGACGGTTGCAAATTCAATCACCGGTTGTCTCAATGACGTTGTGAACTTGAGCTATGGCCCACAAGCAAAGACAACAGCTAAAACCAGAGTTGTTGCTGCGACCCCGACGGAAGCACACAAAATTTTGAACTTAAGAAGGCACGACGGATAAGTAGCATCGGACCTTGAACATCTCCTACTCAATCTCGAAAGCCACAAACTCCCAGCGCACCACACCGCGCATAAGCTTTTGGAAAAATACCATTCCACACCACTTCTACCGCAAACTTGGACTGACCCAGGAGGCTTTTCGAACCCTGATCTCAGGATGGAACAGCACGCTACCCAAAAACACCAAAAATTCGCATCTAGTACGTCGCTACAGTCCCCGCTGTTCTTTATGGACCGGACATCCTGACTCTTGCTTTGCCCCAACTGGCTGATCAAGAATGTTGACGCTCAGTATGGTGTAGCATGGGCATGAAGGCCTCCTATTAACCAAAGTCACCAACCGCGATCAAAGGGCTTGAGCCGGAAAGCCTGTCCCTGCCTCCGAAACGGTTGTTTAACATGCAACCAACGCCGTACCAAACCTCAACAGAGGTTAAACCTATCCACAGAACCGCATTCTGTTCGGCATTTCATCAAGCGTAGGATAGTCGCTAAAATTCGTCGTTGTGGTACGCCGTTCCCTTACATAGTATTGCTGTCAAGACACCACAGGCACTTCCACACGACCACACTGTAGCAAGCAGTAACCCCAATAACCCATACAGGATACAGAGTCAATGCACGGCTGGTGTGAGCTGCCATTATTTTCCTCTTTGGAGCCAGAATGCAGGAGGCTGCAAAACAAGCCTGCGCAGGGCCCTCACAAAAAGGGCCCTCCGGATTTCTGTGCAGGAGGCTGCAAAACAAGCCTGCGCAGGGCCCTCACAAAAAGGGCCCTCCGGATTTCTGCAAAACACCAGGAGTAATTCTTCCAGAAGAGACACAGCTTAAGCCACAGCTTCGATCGATGCACGTGGTGCCTCAAGAATACAACCTTCTGGACTTCTAAACTCTAAACCCGAACCCAAACCAAACAGGCGGTGCTACAGACGGCAATCAGTTCTTTATGGCACACAGCAATGCGTGCACGAGATCTTTTCTATGACAAGGAGCACGAAACTCAGTCGACGCAATGATACACTTAGGGTGTACATTGGTAGGAATTTGCATGTCACATGCAACGCAACTTTGACTGTCGAAAGCAAACCTTTGCGTTCCCAATGTTTCGTGAATGGCTGGGCTGGGAAGACGAGCTACGGCGGAGAGCTTCCATCCCTGAATCAATAGTCCAAGCATCAGTAAAAGCATCGTGGATAAGCCGCGGAAGGATTTGAGTCCGAATCGGTCCACAAGCAGACGAGCTGAAAGCAGAACGGTAGAATCAACATCGGCTGATTCACTACTCCATCGAGTGATAGCTGCTGTTCCTTCATTGTTCATGAAGAAAATCACATCCTGGCCCCGGAAGACGTGCGGCAGATTGCAAGGTAATTACCAGCACGGAGCAGAAAGCTTCGGCTGCAACGATTAGGAGTCTCGCGAGGCTCCCAAGACGCAGTCCACTCAGGAAGAACAATGATAGTTTGACCTGCAGCTGGCCTTTGGGGAGAACACGACCCAGCCGCACTTTGCCACATTCAAAACCGTAACGAGCCTGATAGGAACCGCAACTCACGCAACTGATCATGCAAAAAAGTACGGTCACCATCCTTTGAGTACCCGCGCTGCTTCAGAAAGGGCAAGGCCAACCAACCACATTCGCCATGCGGACGCGACACTGTGCAGCCTTCCTGGCCTCGAAGCTTGGACGACTGAGCTGGACAAAGCTGACAAGTTTCAGCCGCTGTTTCGACAGCATCCTGGACACCATCGCTGGGAACACTCCTCTTGCGCAACCTCCCAAATTGCAGGAGCATCCGGGGAGGGCGTGCGATGGATCGAATCCTGAATGATGTCCTGAACTGCTTGACCCAAGAAATCCTCTTGAAGAAGATGCTCCGCATGCGGAATCTCCCGAAAGATGCCCGTCGGCTGGATAGAGCCTACAGCCGCAAAACCGGTGAGGTACCGAAGAGGCTGGGTCACATCCGGTCAAGCAAGACCGTGGAACCGCCAAGACCAAAGGGGATCTCGTAGACAGACCAGCTAATTCAGGAACTCCTCCACAGAAAAGCATTGCTGAGTGGTCTCCTGCCACCGCGGTAGCAAAGGCCCCCAAACCCCCAGTGCCCAAGCAGCGAAGTCCAAGCTGGGATCAACTGCGCTCCCTACTTCAAAAGGGGAGCGCAGAGAGATTGCCACCTGAATTTGGAAAGAAACCCTGTTTGCTGAAACCTGGCGGCAGCAGATGATCAAGACCGCACTCTTTGACGCTTGACTCGGCTGCGTTGCCCTAGTTGGGCTAGCCACTCGCAGAGCTTCGGCGGCTAGGCCTCGGGTCTAGCCAGGAGTTGTGAAGCTGGCCTCGCCGCGGGCTGCCTTCGCGGCAGCGGCCCTACCCCCACTGCTCCGCGAGCCTTCCAGGTGCACTTGGTAGCCAAATGATCTCCAAGGCACTTCGTGCAGGCATGCTTGGGGCCTTGTTTAGCCTTGCCAGTTTTCTGCTTATTGCTGCTGCCGTCTCCCTTCTGGCCCTTGCCATCTCGCCCTTTGCCAGTGCCCTTGCTATCCGGGCGAACTCAGGACCAGCGAGGGGCTAGCGATCCACTAGCCTCGCTGGATCTTAGCCCGTAGCAGTAATCTCCGACTTCTCGAATAGCTGCTGGGTCGTGCCTTTGAGCTCTATCCGGCTAGGGTGATGTAGCCCAATCATGAGGAGAGCACTCTGCATCACCGTTAGCATTGCTCTGGATTTGCCGGCATAGCCTCCTTTGGAGGTAGCCTTGTTCAGGACGACGGTGCCTTTGCTATCCCACTGTGGAGCGAGAGTCTCCCGATCTATCTCGTCACGGGACAGCACCTCATTCAGAAGCTCGGCTCGCGGCTCGAAACTCTCCGATCTCCAGCTCGTGGAATTTCCTTTCGATATATCTTTTAGCCGGCACTCGTGTTTATCCTCAGGCTCTCCAAATTTCGCCGAAAAAGGCCGCTCTCACAGCCATGTAATCGGTCTTCGGGATGGGCTTTGCCCACTCCCTCAACTCATTAGCCGCTTCTAGCTCGGACTGGTTTTGGCTCTCGCCTGTGCTGTCTGCCAGGCAACCACGAAACTCCGGATCGATCGAAAAATCCTCAGCCAAGACTGTTTTCAGATCGTCTTCGTTCGTGAAGCTAGCCGTAGCCACCGTGTCAATCCTCGACTTGCAAAGAATATCCTGGGCGTTATCCTCCACAGTGCTGCGTCAGGAGATATCGCAGATCGGCCGACCCCTCGGTTAACGCATCGGCCTCATGCAGGTTCTCCCATGGCGATCTAGCCCTGATATTGTGCCAACCCCGGCTGGGGCTAGCCGTGGATGGGCTCGGGCTGTCATTGGTTGGCTCCTGGCTCTCTATTATGTGGTCGTGGGACCTGTGCGGCAGCCTGCTGGGAGCCCTCTCCATCAGCCAATCGCCCAGTGGCCCGTCTCCTTCAGCCGGGGCATGAGATAATCCCGCTTGTAGCCAGCGTAGCTCTCCAGAAGATTGAAGCCTTCGCCCAGCCACTGCTTATCCTCGGCGCGAATTCTCCGAGACGCAGACGGGCAGCTCCTTGATCCTCCTGCTAGCCGCTAGCCCCGGTGGTCTCAGTATGACCTCTTCGGCAAATCACCCCCCTTGAAGAGGCGGACTTTATACAAATGGCCACGGATATTCACAGGGTCCATAGCCATTCCACGTCAAGCTATCTCTCTTGCTCGCTCTGACATGTACACACACTATCACTGACGAGCGAACGATAGCGAGTAGAAACCATTTTCTAGCCGAAACACCTGCGATGGTTTCGGTGGGGGAGATCGGCGACACTAGCACATACAGTCGTAGCTCGTACCCCGTCACGAGGTATGTCCTTCGCAGGAGCTGCGGCGGCCTCTGCACCCTCCGATGTCTCCGCTGCACGCTTGGAGCATCTGCCACAGGTGCATGGGATGATCCGCGGAGCTCGGCACTATACCTGCTCGGGGCACCGGCTCCACAGTCTTAATGCCCTCGCTTTGCCAGCGCAGTCCGCATCTTCTGAAGGTCCACCAGTTGGCCTTGGATCCACTCTCGACGATAGAGGCGGTGGATAATGGCAGAGGCCCCCATCATCGCAGGGTCGAGCGCAAAGTCAGGATGGTTCTCCTGCAGCGGTCCAAAAGCTGCCGTGCCCTCTCAGGCAAAGGATCGTCCGCTGAACTCGACGCGGATGGTTGTGTCTCAGCAACATCCTGAAGTTTCGCAGCTGACTGCCACGCCATCCAAACCCTGGCCAACTGAATGGTCATGGCCTCGGTGACGCTCGCGTCCTGGGCCGCGCCAGCTTGAGACTTGAGAACTTTGGTACTCAGCTCGGCCTCCCAAGCGCCCATCCTGGAGCGACTCCATCTTCAACACATATTTCATGAACGTGACCAGCTTAGGCTTAACCCGAGCGATGGCCAAGCCAAAACCGCTGTTGGCAGCATGAGTCTCAGTCAGAGCACGGCAGCCGAAGTCATGACTCTAATTTTGAAGGGCAACCCCGGGGCAACCCAAACACGCAAAAAGCTGGAGCATGAGCCGCGCAGCAGTAGACCTGCAGAATGCACGTTCAGCACCGCTAACAGGCACAGCTCTCGGCTCCCCGTGCCGTAACAGACTAAGAGGGCTAGCCGGCACTTTGACCTGCAAATTGGGGCAGGGTGGTGTTCGTACACGGAGTCGCAGGTTGCGTCAATGAACACAACCATCCATAAGCCCAGGTGGGCCCGAATCATCTGAATCAGAATATTACCCCATAGCAGCCGAGCCGCGATCACAAAGCCCTGGACAAAAACACAAGCCCACACCTACACTGGGGCACGGCATAGAGCAACACTGCGAACGGCGGTGCGAGCGGCGGTCCTGCTGATGAGGCGGAGGCGGCGATCGCGAAGTCGAAGCAGATTGCGGGGATGCCGATGTTGCCTCGAAAGCCAACACAGCCGCATCTGTGCCGAACATCCGGTGGAAGACGAACAACACAAGCCGCGAGCTCCAAAGAGGAAGGTTTGATACTTCCATTGATCAGCAAAGCTAACGAAGCCTTAGCGAAACAAAAACTGATACCCGACACGGCACGCGAGAACAACGACAAAAGACAACCGTGCTTGGATCAAGCCACGCACTGCCCTACTTATCCTACTCAAGACTTGCTAAACATTCTGCCCGCAACTCAAAAAGACAGTGACCCCCAGTACGTTCCTGCATCTGCCTGATGCTTGTCGTCCAGACCCAGCTTGACCAAACAGCGACTGGGAGCAAGGATTGGTCCCCTGCTCGGCCGGCGGCCCTGAAAAGGCGGAGCTACGACACCGAGCAACAAGAAGACGACCATCCACATCCGGTCATCCTGAAGTCCCGGCCCTGCCAAAGGGCCCAACTCGCGCAAGAACCGATCTCGCAGCAGTAGGGCCACCGCCAGCAACATGCTCAGGAAGTGAAGAAACGAAATGGAGTCCGGCCCGAAGGCAAGTGCGTCCGAGCACCGTGCTGCCCGCCAGGATTCCAATCTCTCCTAAGCACGAAGAGGTGCCTCTAGCTACTCGTCCGAAAATGTCTCAAACTTGCAAAGCACCCCGGCCCCAAGACACTCAGCCGATGGTCCTTTCAGAAAAGACACAGTCTAAGCCACAGTTTCGATCGGTGCATGTGGTTCCTCAAGAATAGAACATAATAGAACCTTCTAGATTCTAGACCCAAGCCAACCAGGCCATGCTACAGAAGGCAATCAAGCATTCAAACGAACACCGGGGTAGCTGCCCACAGTAGCTCCCCCCGGGCCCCTCCATACCGTGGGTTTGGCTCTGCTCGTGGCTCCACCTTGAACCCCCAACGAATCCAACTAACTGGGTAACTCCGGCAGCCCGCGGAGCCTAGCTTTCGGGAAGATCAACATGACAGCCCCGCCTCCACTAGATTGTCCTGGACACCCGCCTCAGCCCCACTTCCGAAGAAGAAAGGACTTGCCTGATCCGACAGGCGCAGCCTGACCAACGCCAGCGCATGTCATCTAAATCTGTTTATTTCAGGAACTTAGGCCCCAAGCCATGCTTTCCGAAGCAGCGGCTGCTTAGAAGGTAAAGGTCTCAGCATTCGGAAGGCCTCTACCGGTCAGTACTCGGAGATAGACACTTGAGCTGGGGCGCATGCCTGTGCAGCTCGGAAAGACTCTGAAAGACGGAATGCCTTTGGAAGCGGGAGGATCGAACGACGTCTGGCGGACTCGCTCGCACTCAGCGCCAGGCATACTTTTGGTCAAACAACTTGGCAGAAGCCGTGGCCGACTCTAAGCCGACTCGAGCCAACTCATAACAATAGAACATGCATTGCTTTGGTGGTCCTGGCGGGAGGTACACTGAGCATTATGGCAATTTCTCGGCTGGAGTTAGCAGGATGCCCTGAAGCCCTTTTTGCCAAATCCATAGCGGACTGTGATCGCCTAGGTGAAACACCTGGTAGACCTGTGACCTGTGATTTCGTGACCTGCTCAGACTCCATGGTGTGACCGATGTAACTCGTACTCTGCGACAGTCAGCGACGGCGGGCCTAGGCACGCGTGTCGTGTCGTACAAACCAGGCGGCCCGGTCGGCGACTTGTGCTTCAGAGGCAGTGGCAGTGAAGAAATTAAGGCGGGAGCTGCACCGGGTAGATTGATGGCCTTGATCCGGAGGTGGATCTTGTCAGCCATGGCCTGATACCTCAAAAAACCGTCGGGGCTTCTCATGTCTAGATACTTTAGCTGAAACGGCTGGGACTGCGGCTGCTCTCGCTGACTGTCAGGCAGCTCTCTGTCTTGCAATTTTGTCAGAATTGTCCTGGCTCGGGGGGTCAGCTGGCCATCGCAACACGAACGCACACCGAGGCAAGGACTGCAGGGTTTTGGTCAAGTCTCCCAGCAGATGAACCTGCAGACATCCCTAGCGGCCCTAGCCTGCCCTCGTGCCTCTTCGAGATGCGCACAGTACCGAGGGAGAAGGTCAAACCACAACACCATGGAAGGGAAGTTGGGAGCTTCGAGGAAGTATGCATTGATGGCGCGGAGCCCGAGCCCTCCGGCCATTCACGTTCCTGTCCCTTCTGGCTAACATGCGTTGGTGAAGCAGAACCTCCATCACTGCACCAGCCCCATCCCGACACCCGACACGGTGAAAACTTAACAAGCTGCCGCTGAACCGGATACCACTTGTGAAATCTAAGCGGAGTATGTCTGTGTGTGTGTGTATATTCATTCTATCTATCTATCTATATGTATATCTATATCTATATCTATATCTGTATATATATATATATATATAAAGAGCCGAGCCAGACCACATGTCGAAGGGAGGGACAAGGGTCGCCGTCCAGCAACGTTACTTGTCATAAGAGCCGATTTCCGGGCTGAGAAGAGATGAGGAGATTATGTAGAGAGACGAGAGAATAGTGAAGGATAGGAAATTCAATACCCGAAAATGCGAAGCGAGACAACACGGACACCCAGGAAGGCATGGCCTCACATCTAATTCTCTGAGCAAAGCTAGCAGCTGGTGTAGAATCCCAACAGTTCGCTGTTGGGAGAATACAGAACACTGCTGCGGAAAGGCAAGACACAAACCGCGACGAAGTCGTTCCGAAGCGGATGATCAAAGCCCTCGGCCTTCTGGGCTTCAGCAGTGTGCACCGGTGGCATAGTGAATTGTACAGAGCGCGTTGATTGTGCCTGGGCATCTTCAACCACTCAATTCGTTCTCAATCATCCACCCAAGATGAGAGCTCCACCTTCGAAGCAACCTGAGCCAAGAAGCACAACATGGTTCAACATGGAACACATCGCTCGGTTGTAGATTTAGTACACCCGCGGCCTTCGAGACTGACGTACTCGTCGGGGCCTGCGTGAACTTGCAACAGGCGCAAACAAACGCAAGGGTGGGAATGCGCAAGATGCCCCACCCAGCGTAGCCTTCACGGGGCCGGCATCGAAGTTGGGGTTGGGCTGCAGCACCACCCGGCTAGTGACCGCCACATGAGGACCTCAGAGACAGGACCAGGACACGACATGCAACCATCGCAGAAGTGGTGCATCTGAGCCAGGCAACCAGTGCCATAGTTGCCACGACGGACAGTCTTTGGTCCGACAGGCGAAGCCTTGAAGCACATCGTGCTCACTCTCGGATCTCCTTTGTCTGTGTGGCCTCGGCGGTCTTGCTTGCCAAGCGCGATCCGTTCGATGTGTCAGGGGCTGGACCTTGGCTGCAGGTTCCAAATACGACAAAGCATTGGCTTCACTAATGATATTGCAGACCAAGCTGCCCCAAAAGTCAGCTGGCTGCGAACCTGAGGAAACATATTCGGAGCAAGCTCGACGTGAAAGACCATTGAACAGATTCCAGCCTTTGCCATTGGGCATCGGCGTGTTCCGATGCTTTGCAGGCCTGCGGTGAGACGGTCTGGAGTGAAGGTGAAATTGTATGTTCATGTATGCAGCCTGTGCTGCGACTCCTGACCCTCTCAAAAACAGCTCACAGCCTCAAAAAGCCTGAAACCTTCTCTCATCTCATTCTTCCTCAAAGTTTCCCAGTTGAGGCTTTGGCTGTCCGCCAGGAAGAAACGAATACTTGCAGTCCTTGCAATCTTCAGAACCAGTCTCATGACTTCTGACTTGCACCCGAATGTCCTCCACCCATCGCACGAACGAGTGGAGCGAAGCCTGCAATCCACAGCAACTGGCATCACCAGCGAACATGTTCAACTAGTTTGGCGCCTCCACCTCGTACCCCTTTGCACTAGCGGCCTAGCGGAATTCGGGTCAGGCCTTGTCCGAAAAGAAAGCTTCCAACTCACCCGACAAGTGCTCCGGGCCTGTGCCAACACAACAGCCAGCTAGAACATATGCAGGGACGACACGAATGTCATGGCTAGCACAACGGCCTTTGTTCATCTGTGCCAGAACTACGATGTATTCAGCCAGAACCTGAACAGGAGCACTTTGGGAGATCCACTCTCGCACCCAACAGCTCACCGGACCTTGGGTTCGACATCTTTGTCGCAAAGTGAGCGAAGCCGCTCCAAAACGGCTTCCTGCGAGCCGACGAAGCAGCGAAATCGCGCCGCGGCACAAAGCAGCGTCTCTGCCTGGAGGCCCAGTTGGTCCAGCTCGGAGAGCTCCTCAGCAGCTCTGAAACTCTCCCGCCGCCGAAACGAATCGAAACATCGGCTTCCAACCGGCTGCGACAGCTGCGGCGCAGCAGGGGCAGCAGGAGGCTGCACCTCTCTGCTTCAGGCAGACGAAATAAATGAGGCTTGGATTTTTTGCTGTCTCATCCTGGAGTTAGCTTTGCTGGCGAGGGCTGGGGCCTGGAGACTGAAGGTACTGGCAAATGCAGCTTTCGTCGGCATTTTCAACTTACAGCTGCCGTGACATTCATCATTGTGGAACAAGTCTACTCAGAATGACGGCAGCAATTACCGCCAAATTGAGAAAAAATGGCAATCAATAGGCTTGCGACGAGGCTCCGGCCAGAACAGAGGCGGGTTTGGGCTCAACGTCCACAGCCTTTTTTGATTTCGCCTTGCCGTCAGGACAAACGAATGCAGGAAACGATGCAGCCGGTCTTGCTTACGTCAAGTTGCAGGCATGATCTCTTTGAGCGATACTTGGATTTCTAATGTGATTTACTTGAAGCTGCTGCATTAGCAGCACATTCCCTGCTTCAGGTTTCATAAGCCGTGTAGGCTTCTTCAAGGGCGGGCTCTGGCATACCAACTCTATTCACTCGATTCCAACAATCTGAACCAGAACCCATAGAGGCCCATAGAAGTCTTGGCTGACAACTCTCGCCTGAGAAGTTCCCCACGAGACACGCGTTGGAAACAACACTCTCCCCCTCTGTTGCCGGCGCACCGGCATAGGCTCTGCAGATGCTTTCTTGTTCTTCGCCTCGGTTCGAAAACAGGAATCATGTTGCCATAAAGCAGCCACCACACTTAGCGCGCAGCCGGAAAGCTTGGTTCAGCTGTCGCGACTTTTTTGGCTTTCGCCTCTAACGGAACTGAATGGCCACCACCGTTTTTTGTCCGACGGATGAGGCGATTGCGGCAGGTGGCACCGCAGCAATCGTCTTTTTGACCTACACTGCAGCAGATCAGCACTGAAGTCGAGGACATATTGTGTCATGGTATAGTCACCCTGGAAAGTGCCTTTTTCGGAGATGCTGCCTTGGGCCTCGGGCCAAAGCTTGACGTCGCTGCCGCATGAATCACTGAACGATGCAAGGCAGCCAAACAAACGGAAGTGCGCCTCTTGTTCACCTTCGGAGCAGGAGGCGGAGGAACCTCAATGGAATTCAACGGAGGACCACGCCAAGATATGCCACAATAGGAAAGGGCTTCACTTTCCAGAACCAGACTCATCACGCCAGGCAGAGGCAACACGCACAACGCAAACCCTGAACTAGCGATTGACCTTGTACTGGCACGGCTTTCTGAGGATACGCAAGAATTCTAACATTGTATTGCTAGCATCAACACAATTACGGTTCTGATGTGCACTACAAGGCTAGAACCGCCATAGAGGAAATAAACAGTAAATCAGGATGTTAAAAGACAGTGAACATCTGTTTTCGACACGAAAACCTTATGCAGACAACGAAGCTTTCACCGGTTCAGCATAGATCCCTCCTTTGTGCTCCCTTTTCCAACTGCTTTCGCTTCGGTGGCGTATTCTGCGCTTCTGACTCTCTTCGGAGTCTAACCGGGTTCATCGAAAGTTTCGCTCGCACTTCATACAGAAATTATTCCCTTTGGATGTCAGCTGTCGGGTCTCGCAGAATGAAAGCAAAGGAAAAGTGTAGCGCCTCATCAGGGTTAGGGAAGAAGGGAGAAGCCAAATTTCGATTCGGCTCTTATACCACAATGGCAACGGAATGTATCAAGTTCAAAGCAATCCGCTCATGTACATCCGCGGAGTCGATCGGTGATTGATGAAGGCAATGAGTTGTCACTTCGCACACAAGTGTGCTACACGACAATGAAAGCTTTCACCGGTTCAGCATAGATCCCTGCTACGCGCTCCTTTTTCCAACTGCTTTCGCTTCAATGGCGTATTCCGCAATTCTGACTCTCTTCGCAGTCTAAACAGGCTCATCGAAAGTTTCACTCGCACTTCATAAAGAAATTTTCTTTGGATGCCAGGAGGACCGACTGTTTCCCATCGGTGGTGGTCGCGTCCTCCCATCGNNCGCCACGAGACCTTACCGGTCTCTCTTTTGAACTTTTGAAGGGCTCGATGTATCCCATCGATGCCGGCACATCGGAAAAGCCAGTAGTGGCTGTAAGATTAAGCTATTATCTTCGTAGGTTTATTCGTAGTGTGTGAAGGGGTTCTTCGATGTTCATCTAGTGTTGGGCTTCATCGATGTCCTCGAATCGAATCGACTGAGGGCTACAACGGATGTTTCGAGATATCCAGGAAACCAAGTAAGCGACAACCTCCCGACATGCAACAACGAACTCAAGGAGTCCTTATATCGTCGGACCCCGACAACTCGAGCCCCACGCCGTGTCCACAACGAGTCAAGACGATGCCCCAGCAGATCGCCAAGCACCTTGCCAACAACGATTTTTTGTCACCGGATGAGGCCACAAAGATGGTGGGCAAGGGCAATTTCCTGACAGCTAGACCTTTTGGAAAAGTGGGCTGTGCTCCTTTGAAAGCTCTGTATGCCAGAGCCAACTCTCCAACACACTCGCAATCGACAAACCGACACGCTCGTCCCTACTCGCACTGGAGGACATTATCCAACATTGCCGACCGATGACATTACCAAGGAACCTGGTGGCCAAGACTTCCAGCGTCATCTACACGGATGCTTACTTCAAGCTGGCACAACAGGTCTACCGCCGATGATGATCTGCTCAGTTGGAGCTCCGCCAAGACTACCAACATCGAGAATGGATGGGCCGCCGCTTGCTTCCACCAAGGTGACGTGCGACGAGCGGCCTGCTTCCAAGGACGTTTACCATCGGTACTAGGTCGTCAATTTTCCTCCGACCAGGCATTCATCTACTTGATTGAGGCCTCGGCCGCGATCTCGGCCCCGAAGATCTGTGAGCCTTGGCAAGACCTGCTCGACATACAGTGCTGCGACAACGAGGCATCCAGGCATGTGCTCATCACGGGCGTGGGCAAACACCAACCGCTCAATTGTCTGGTTGCAGCACATTGGACCTAGCACAACCGCAAGGGTTCAGCACACCGACTCGAACGAGTACCAACTAAGGCCAATGTCTCCGATTGCGTGCCACCAGCACATCGCCGAATCGATTGTAGGACCAGACGCTCGCCGCTGAGCCGAATAGCAAGACGCACAATATGGGTCCTTCCGGAATAAGCCGGAGTACACCTGCTTGTCGTGGATCGCGTTGGGGAAGTTGTCGGTAAGCTCCATCGTGGTCGCGGAAAGCCAATCCGAGGGAGACGAAGTGGTCCAGTGCGGTGAAAAGGCTGGTCGCACTTGACGCACGTCGAGTTGTGGCCGCTGCGTCTCCAGTCTTCGCCTCGGCGAAGTTTGGTTCTGCCACCGCTGCCGGTCTGCTCGACGCTGAAGGCCATAGCGATGAACGGGTCGTCGTGCGGTAAAGGAAGAACACGTTTGTGTTCACATTTACTCGGAGCCACCGATTGCTTTGGCCACCAATCTGGGTCCGCGAAAGGGCCGTTCATGCATCCCAACTTGACTTCGCCGAGGATGTCGTTTAGCATGAATTCCCCACGGTCGTCAACCGTGTTCTTCTCGAGTATAACGAAGGTGTACTCGCGGTTCTTCGATCGGAACTCTTCGATGGGCGTTGGTTCGCGGTATTCCCGGTCTTGTCGGATGCGCCAATTGACTCCTCGGGTAAGTTTCCCGATCAGGGGGAATCCTTCAGAGAGTTCGCGGTACAGGACCTCGGTCCGTGAGTAACGAAGTAGTAGTTGTAGTAGGTGGATCAGAATAGGGATCTGGGTTACCGAGTTTTTGTGCTGGTAAGCACGCTGTACATGTGGTGGCAAGTTTTGGAACTGTGTGTTCCTCCATCCGCGCACGAGCTGTTTGATTTCGGAAATGACTTCTTGTTGAAATCGAGGTAGCGGGTGACGTTCCAGACACCCATGGAGGGGTCGGATCGAGTTCCTTGGGCGTCCGGTTTGTGTTCCGGCGCAAAGCTCAGTCAAAGTGTTCCGTCCAAGAGAACTGTGGCATGTAATCGCGGTGGCTCGTCCTCGAAGAAGGTCCGGACGGCACCCTGGCGGCGTTCCATAGGCAAAAGGAACTTTGGCCAACGCAGTGTCACGAGGCGAAAATCGCGACGCAGGCCTCGCCCCAAGTAGTACAATTAAGAGATTCTTTGAGTGGTAAAGCTTGGAGAAGCTGGATTTATTTTTTAGTGATGGAATAGTGATTTGTGAATGATTCGGGATAGTGTTTTTTACCTACGTTTTTAGGGACAGCTCTGCGTTGAGCTCCGTTCGGAGCTATGCATAAACAGACGGTTCTACACGGCAACTTTTTTGTGTCTTGAGCTAGAGGCCTCGGACCCAAAGCGTAAAGGTTCTAGCGTAGACGCCCGAACAAGGGTTTTGGGTTTTGCAAAGTGCCTTATAAGCCTTAGCCTGAATACTAGTGCTGCTTGGTAAGGCAATATAACCCGGTGCACCGATCATTCGCAGCTTGCATTGGGTCCTTGGGGGAACAATTGCACTGTGATGTCGGGCGCGACGCAAGTTATCTGTGCACGTCAGACCGTCAGTCTCTTAGTGACACACCCCACTTCGGCGGCGGAGGCTGCAACACGCATCACTAACTAATTGCTCATGGCGGGGGGGCCCTCCACGACGCATCACTGATGAATCACTATGGCGGGGCAGCCTCCAAACCGCATCACTAATAAATCACTATCCCGAAGGGCAGCCTCCAGGACGCATCACTAATTAATCACTATGGCGGGGGAGCCTCTAAACCGCATCACTAATAAATCACTATCCCGAATCACTCCGAAATCACTATCCTTCCGCCTCCCCACCCTTCCCCCGCAATCCCTCCAGAATCACTCCGAAATCACTATTTCCTAAGGAAATAGTGATTTCGGAGTGATTCTGGAGGGCTTAGGAAATAGTGATTTTGGAGTACTCCGAAATCACTATTTCCTTAGGAAATAGTGATTTACGAGTGATTCTGGAGTGATTCTGGAGACCCTTCCAGAATCACTCCAAAATCACTATTTCCTTAACGGGCCAGAATTACTCCAAAATCACTATTTCCTTAGGAAATAGTGATTTCGGAGTGATTCTGGAGACCCTTCCAGAATCACTCCAAAATCACTATTTCCTTAAGGGGCCAGAATCACTCCAAAATCA
>CAJNJA010008180.1:346-12017 GCA_905231915.1 Symbiodinium necroappetens
GGAGTTCTGGGTTTAGGGTTTAGGTTCGAAAACAACAGCAACACCCCGAACCCTGGACTCTAGGTGTCTTGTGGCCCAAGCCCTTAAGTTGATTCTTCCTCGCTCGAAAGGGCCCGAAATCTAGGACACTTTCAGGTGCGTAGTTACCTAGGAGCGTTATGGAAGGTCTATATTACCTTGTAGAACCCTTATAGAAGCCCTATATACCCTAAGCTCCCCACCTGTAGTTTCCTTTAACTAAACCCCAATCCCTAAACCCTAAGCCCCAAATCGCGAGGAAGAGCCTTTCAGACCCAGAGCTGGCAACCCGACACTACAGTTGAAAGGGCTTGCTAAACCCTGGGTTTAGGGCTTTGGGTTTAGGGGTTTAGAAGTTTAGAGTTTAGGGTTTAGGGTTGGAGGGGTTTTGGATGTCGGTTTAGGGCCTATACAACTTGTTTCGCAACTGAGCCTGGGAGTTTCAGAACATAGGGGACACCTAAGTGGAGCCTGAATAGTAGGACCCTGCATGTAAGTAAGGGTTTAGGGTTTAGGGTTTAGGACCTCCAAAGATAAATCCCTACTTCTGAGGAGGCCCAAAAAGCTATGATGATCTCTACCTGCTCGAGCACTACAAACTCTACAAGCCTAAAGCTTGTGGGCTAAACAAAGAAAGCGAGGCTTTCAGCATGCAGAAGCATCATGCAGGAAGCTTACATTGCGGTTCAGATTGACAAAGAGCTGCGCGAGAGTGACCTCGAGCGTGCTAGCATGCAGCGCGAGGATTATCCCGCTCGGCTCACGCGGATCGAATCTCGACGATGCCCTGGCATTGCATTTGCTGTAGTCGCTGTTTTTTCTACTGCGCACCTATTTTTTGCTCTTGTTCCAAGAACGATGGAAAGTGCTCGTCATCCACTTTGAACTGTTAAGGAACTATGCAGCCGTTAATACTTGGCACTCTCCCCCCCCGACCCGGGGCCAGTCATCACAAACCCACGTGTCCGAAGACCTTGATGTGTTCCTTGTTAAGGGTCCCGCAAGGGATATATGAGGCCAACCAGAAGACCCTCTAACTCCAAACCCTAAGCCCCAAGCCCTAAATACTCTAGCATAGACCCGAAATAAACTAGAAGGCCACTATTATTGTCCACCCCGAAAACTACCCTAAGCCCTAAACCCCTAGACCCTACACCCTAAACCCCAAAAGAGCACGAAATAAGATGAAACCCAGAGTGCCTTTGCCAGGACCTGGCGGTCTTGGCCATGGGCTGTAGCCTGACAGCAGAGGAGGAGTACTATTATTGTTATTACTCCGATCATTCTTATCGTTATTACTGTTGTTCCAGTTGCTCTGAATGTTAGTGTTGCAGAAAGGACTGAGGATCGTTTTTATTATTCTTGTTGATAGGTCAGATGAATGTCATTACTCTTATTGTTATTCGAGCTGGTTCAAAGGCTGGAGTTTACGGTTTAGGCTTCATAGAGCTTGGTCTGACCCTAAACCCTAAACCTAAGCCCTAGACCCCAAAACCCTAAACCACAACGCCCTAAACCTAGCCCTAAACCCCAAAGCCCTAAACCACAACGCCCTAAACCCTTAAATGTGGTAGGGCTTCGGGTTTGTGACTTTAGGGCCTGGCCTTCATGTTCGCAGGCTTCAGGAGATCGGGGGCTGAAGGCTGGGGTTGGGAAGGGTTTAGGGTTTAGGGGTTTAGGGTTTAGGGGTTTAGGGTTTAGGGGTTTTGGGGTTTAGGGTTTAGGCTACGGTTTCGGGTTTAGCTACAAGGATGCCGTGTATAATTCAGGGTTTAGGGTTTAAGGTTACTGTTACTTTGGGACTATTTAGGGTTTAGGGTTGCTCTTATTTTGGGACTATTTAGGGTTTAGGGTTGCTCCTATTTTGGGACTATTTCGGGGTTAGGGTTGCTCTTAGATTGGGACGTTTTAGGGTTTAGGGTTGCTCTTAGTTTGGGACTACCCCACCTGCCTTCATCCCATGCCTGGAGCTCTTCAAACTGGAGTGTTAGGAGTCTAAGGTTTGGCTCGGAGGGCAGATCAAACAGCAGCATCCCAGGCTCGTTGAAGGCTCTTGTGATGTTAGGGGTCCCCAAGGTTTGGTGGTTTACGGGCCGGGTTTGAAAATAAGTTTAAGGCTTTGGAAGTTCAGGGTTTTAAGGTGTGGGAGTTTATATAAGGTCATAAGATTGAGAACTTCGAAGTCAGATTCTCGGTTTCGATGTCCGATGCAGGACTTGGGACTTCTACATGGCGTAGAAGTAGAAGCAGTCATAGGGTTTAGGACGTGGGTGGGATGTCAACCATCACATTCATTTCGGATCGAGGGTCCCGCTGTTGGCACAGTCCCGGAAACCACGAGTCTAGGGCATGTTCAGGTGGGTAGTGACCGTTATAGGAGCCTTATAGAAGGTCTATATACCTTATAGAAGCCTTATAGCAGCCCCATATACCCTAAACTCCCCCACCTGTAGTCCCCTTAAACCCCCCTAAACCCTAAACCCTCAACCCTAAACCCTAAACCCTAAAAAACCCTCAACCCTAAACCCCAAAAAAACCCTAAACTCCCCACCTGTAGTTTCCTTTCAACGAGCCCGATCGCACGTGGCCTCAGAGCTGCGGTTTGCTTCTGATGCTGTCGAGGGGCCGCTTTGTGCCTGGCGACCCGCCCTAAGCCCTGAACCCGAAATCCGATATCTTATCTAAACTGATCTGAACCCTAAAGCCCTAAAACCCTAAAGCCCTAAAGCCGTAAACCCCAAACCCCAAAACCTAAAAAGCAAAACCCCAAAAGCAGAAGACCTCTCAGTAAAAGGGTCCTAGGTGCTGTTATGGGGGCTACTTTCCCAAATCATAATAACACTTCCTAATATAGAGACCCTACATTCTACTCTATGGGCGTTTCCGAAAATAGGGGACCCTAAGATAGTACCCTAAGCAGTAGGATCCTTATTATAAGGATCCCCAAAAGAGGGTACCCCTTATTTTCGGAAACTCCTATACCCTAAACTCCTATACCCTAAGCCCTAAACCCTAAACCACAAAACCCCATAACCCGTAAACCCCTAAACCTAAAACCCCTAAACCCCAAAGCCCCTAAACCCCAAAACCCCAACTTTGGACCCTTTGGGTCCGTCTTGGAGGAGCGCAGCCTCCTCTCCGCCTACCTGGGGGAGGAGCTCGCTGAGTCGGACCACTACCGCTTCAAGGCGGGTCTCAGGGCTTTAGGGGCTTAGGGGTTAGGGGTTAGGGGTCTAGGGTTCATAAGGATTTAGGGTTTACGGTTTAGGGGTTCAGGGTCTACCTGGACCCGAAAGAACCTACCTTTTTAGGGCCCCTTGTTATGACTTCTTTATATAGGTCCTGGAAAAACGTAGGTTATTTGGGGTTAAGGGTAGGGCTTAGGGTTGATAGGGGTTCATAGGGTTGAAAGGGTTATGGGGTTATAGGGCTTATAGGGATTATGGGGTTTATAGGGTTTAGGCTTTAGGGTTTATGGGTTTAGGGAGGGTTTAGGGCTTCGGGCTTTAGGGTTTTGGGCTTTTGGTTTAGGGGTTCAGGGGTTTAGGGTTTATAGGGCTTCAGGTTTAGGGTTTCAGGGTTTTAATGATTCAGCTTCTGTGTATTAGGGTGTTTGTGGCTTTAAGGAAAATTACAGGTTTAGGGCTTCATGTCACCCTGATAATACAGCAACAATAACCTCCCCCTCGAGTGCTTTTTAGGCGCAGGCAGGCGGGATGATTATTGAGGGGGTCCGAGTACTTCTAGGAAGGGCTGACAAAGGGGCCCCCAAGTGTTCTGTTAGGAACCAGAGGCGGGATTATGATTCAGTTCCAGAGATCGGGCTTTACAATTGAGAGGGGGTTTTGATTGAGTTCTGCGGGGTCGGGTTTTTTAATTGAGGGGGGGCTATACTTATGAGGTCAACATTAGGGTTCAGTGTTTTATTTAAGGGTCGTAGGGTTTCAGGGTTTATAGGGATTGAGGTTTAGGGTTTAAGTCTCGCAGCTCCGTTTTTGTTTTGAAGTCTGAGGCTCTAATTTTAAGGGGTTTAGGGTTCAGGGGATGCTGGATATAGCGGTTTGTTATACCCTAGAACCTAGAGACCCAAGGCTTAAACCAATATCCGGAATCCCTAAACCCTAAACCCTAAACCCTGTACCCTAAACCCTAAACCCTAAGCCCTAAACCCTAAACCCTAAACCCTAATAAACCCTAAACCCTAAACCGAATGCTTTTTGTGACAGTCACTCAGGCAGTCCGAGTGCTTGCGGCACTGCGGGAAACCTTTTGGGGCCTCACGGCTTGCAAAGAACTACCCTAACCCCCCAGGTACCTACTATATAGGGTTTAGGGTTTAGGGTTTCTGGGTTTCGGATGGTCCCTAACCCCCCAGGTACCTACTATATAGGGTACTAGAGCCCCTAGGGCCCTATATAGTAGGTACTTGGGGGGTTAGGGCGACCTAGGCTTCTTTCTGTCTTCATTCAGGACTTCACTGTTCCTTGAGGGCGTTTAGGACTCAGTTCGGGTGTTTTTCAAGGTGTTTGGGGTGTTCAAGTAGTTTTTGACAGGGTGTGATAGGGCCCAGCTGCAAAGGGGCAAGCAGAAGTTTTCAATGGTTGTTTGGATCATGTCGGTGTTCATCAGACGCCCTGCTGATGCCTTGCCTAAACCCTAAATTGGGTCCTTGTTGGACACAATTTTACATTTTTGTTATAATAAAGCCCTAATACGGATTGAAAATGATGCTTTTTAAGATGGCTCCAACAGGGAACCAGTTGAACCAGTTTGAGTACCCACATTTTGCAAGCATCCAGGGAGAAGCGGGGCTCCTGGTTAGGCTCGAGGCCTTCCGTGCTTGAAGCTGGCGGGGGTTCACTTCGGTGTAGGGTTTCGGGTTTTGTTGGGTTCACTTGGGTTTAGGGTGTCGGGATTTTTGGGGTTACATGGGTTTAGGGTTTCGGGTTTTTTTTGGAAGGATCAGGGGACTTAGCAAGTATGGTAGTTTATCAGTAAAGTTCTACTGTAAGTCACTTGATCCGGGGGTTAAGGTACCAGAAGCTCTACAAAGGACCTGCGCCATGAGTGAAGCAGCATACCTTAAACCTCATGAGGATCGTTGCTATGATTCAACGGTGTTTTGCCTCAATGCAGAGCCTTTACCCTAAACCATAAACTCGAAACCCTAAACCCTGAACCCTAAGGTTCCCCAGGAGCCCGCAGAATACCACAAAGACGAGAATCTTCCTGAGGCACGGTTTTCCCTGAGCCCTTCGATCCGTTTCCAAAACCACACCAACTGTTGGAGTCGCGGGCCAGGGCGTTCGCGGTGTGGTTGGAGAAGAAAGGCCTGGATGCAGAGTTCGAGGCGAATTTTCCCCGCGCCTCGGTGCGGGTTGGACCGGGCCGATCGGAGGTTACCACAAGAAGTGTGGTCCTCTTGGTAGACAAGACGTCGTACGAGACACCAACACCACGGCTTCCAACGCCCCCTCCGTATCCACCAAGGGGGGCCGATATGGAGACCGAGAGCGAGTTTTCGATGGTAACGGCACCGACGACTCCACCGGGCAGATCGACAGCGAGAGGGTCGGACGACCCAATGCCACCAGCCTCGGCTCCAGTGCCCTCTTCATCATCCAATCCCAAATGGTCCTAGGTACTGTTATGGGGGATACTTTCCCCAATCATAACAACAATTCCTAATATAGAAACCCTACATTCTACTATATAGGTACTTTGGACCCTTTGGGGAATCTGTGCTTTCAGCCGACAGCTGTTTTGCTCCCCTGACCCCCCCCCCCACGAAGAATCAGGGCTGAACCTATCCCTAAACTCGATGGTCTCCGTGAGTCCTGCATTACCCATAATAAGGAATAGACCATATAATTCCCATAGTTTAGGGTCCTTTTATTAAGGTAATGCAGGACTTATATCATCAACAGTATGACTCGACATTTAAACCTGAAAGCTAAGCAAGACTCCAACAAGACCGGAATGCTAAACTCCGGATAGACACTCTATGAAACCCTTAAAAGCTCTCGTTTAACGAGCAACGTCCCGTAGCACGACGCCACGAACGCTAAGCCGTCAACCGTAAAACCTAATCCCAACACCATGCACCCGTGCCATAGCCTTAAACCGGAAAGCCTGAGATCTTCAACCATAAACCCTAAACTCCTAAACATCCTAAAGCCTAAACCCTATAAACCCTAAACCCTATAGGCCCAAAACCCTAAAAGCCCTTAACCCTATAAACCCTCAACGCTGAACCCTAAACCCCATAAACCCTGAGCCCTATAAACCCTAAAGCCAGAAATCAAGCCGAGGTGTCACCGCGGAGCTGAGCCAAAGCTCTGCCTTGACTGCCGAAGAAGCCATCGCCTACGCCGATATGCCCCTCGCCATTTAGGTTTGTAGGGTTTAGGGTTTAGGGATTAGGGTTTATAGGGTTGATAGGGTTTAGGGTTTAGGGTTTGAGGTTTAGGGTTTAGGGTCCGGGTGTTTTAGGTGGTTATAGACTGTGATAGGGCTACTACAGGGGGCTATAGGGTTAATTTAGGTTTATAGGGGTTAGGGTTATAGCGGGGTTATAGGATCTTTTGGCGCTAGAAAAGGGTTCTACAGGGGTTACAGGGTCACTAGATGGGGTTTATGATGTAAGTTCTTATTCATGTTTTTTCCTTGGTGAGGTTCTAGGTCTCCTGTAGGGTTGTTGTGTGTTGTCTTTAAACAATATAGTTTCCATGCCCCCAAGGATTCATTCAGATAATGCTTATGGCGCTTATTTGGACGAGAGTCCTTTAACTGTGTCCGTTTTGATAGTCGCCGTGACCTTCGCGTATTTGTGTGTGTTGTTGAACTTCCACCTCAATCCGTTGTAAAGATCTCCACGGAGTCCAACCCTAAATCCTAACACCTCAATCCGTTGTAAAGATCTCCACGAAGTCCAAACCTAAACCCTAAACCCTAACATGTCAATCCGTTGTAAAGATCTCCACGAAGTCCAAACCTAAGCCGTAAAAGCCTCACAGTATAAATAGGTGTAAACCTAAGCGTCTGAAGCTCAACACCTGAGCAGCTAACTCTTGAAGGCCTGCATCCCTGAAGCCCGAAACCCTACACCTATAGTCTCCATTGGGGTAGTTCTCTAAACTAGGGTCCCTTTTTAAGGGTCCTTCTTTGAGGATGCCGTACCATATTTAGGATCCAAAAAGGGACCCTAATGTAGAGAAATACCCATTGTAGTTCCTTTTTGGGGTTACCTTGTAGGATCCTTAATATAAAATTGGTTAAACCAATGAGACTATAGGTATGCACCGGGAAGCGAGTTGTGCATCGAAGGAACTTTGGCAAGTTCACTTCCTTGCGCGAGGACGACCCTCTTGCCGAAAGCAGCGCATTCAAATGGGTATTTCTCTAGGTTAGGGTCCCGTCTCAGGGTCCTTTTTATAAGGGTGCCGTACTATTTTGGGTAGTTCACTAAAAAAGGGATCCAAACTCAGAGAACTGCCCAAATGAGCTTCTTAGAGTCTTAGAGCGTCCAGTCGGTTTCGTAAGAGATCTGCAAGGTTCTTCAGAAGCTTCGCAGGGTTTCCCTAGAGCTTTATCAACTCCTGAAAGCTTCAACTGCGAGATCTCCATGCCAAAACAAGGGCCTGAACCATTAGAATAGGGTTTGGGGGAGGCGTATATGTCCGACTATTTTTTAAGGAAGGAATAGCATTAAGGTTTCAATATTGGCCGTACAGAACATCCACATCTCATTTGTTCGGTCTGGCTGTGACCACGGGCAATGTGGTGTTCAGTGTGGTATTATGACGTAAGGCACTCACTTCAAGAAACTCCGGCACCCATATTAACTGGACCCGAAGCCCTACAGATCATCCACTGAAGAATCTGAAAACCCTGAACATAAAGTCCAAGCCTTGCAATTTGAAAATCTCCCATACTGGTGATGGCTAAGTCGTGAAAAATACGCCAATTAAATTTCCAAAAATGCAAAAGGCAAAAAGCCTTTTCTTGAATCTTGAAGGGAAGCTTACAACACCTATCATACCCTAAATCAAGCAGCAACGAAGGGGCGAAGCCCTAAACGCTACTAAACTACAAACCCTAAGCCCCACAGCCTACACCCCTATAAAACCCCACTATAAAACCCCAAAGCCCCCAAAACCCTAAAATCCTAAACCCTATAAACCCTAAAGCCTAAGCCAAAGCCCCAAAACCTCAAAGACAAGAGGAGTTCCGCTCTCTGGTGCCACCCTCCTAGCTCGCAAGGGTGGCTTCGAGGTGGTTCGGCTTCAGACAGGGGCTTGCTTCGGGTTTAATATAGGGACCTAAATAATTACCAATATTGTTTGTTTTTTTGTTTTTTTGGGGGGTTCCTTATTATAACGATAGTATAGTAGGCCCCAAAACCTTATTCCAATTATTAAGGCCCCTACAATATCTTCGGATTTATCGTTTAGGCGGTTTATCGCTTGGGATTTAGGGTAGGGTTTAGGTTTCGTGTTTTTTGTTTTTGTGGAGTTGTGGTTTACTAGGATTTAGAGTCTTATAGGGCTCTCAGAGCTTTAGGAGCTTCACTGTCAGAGCGTTCTGGCTTGAGCGTTTCGGTTCGGGGCAGTTGCGAAGGCTCACCTCCGACTTTGGGACTTTGACTTCAGGGGTTGAGAGTTTAGGGTTTAGGGTAAAGTTTAGGTTTTTGGGTTTAGGGTAGGGTTTCGGGACATAGGGGTTTGAATGATTGGTGGTACTATCCTCTATCCTCTTATTATCCCGATAAATTCTGTATGCTATATAGTTAAGCTACCCCAAGCCGCATGCCAATGATTCAGGGTCCTCTAGCGGGGTTTGCATCAGCTTTCGATAATTTCCGGGCTGTTTGGGGACTCAGCATGTGTGCAGCCTAGAGACTGTGATTTCGGATAGCCATAGCCTTGGACCGTAGCATCGTTGATTGTGCTGGTGCTGTCTTAGGTGTTGTTGTTGCTGCTGTTGCGGTTATTGTAGTAGTAGTAGTAGTAGTAGTAGTAGTAGTAGGGTGTGGTGGGTGTGGTGGGTGTGGGCGTGGTGGCGGCGGTGGTGGTGGTGGTGGTGGTGCTGCTGCTGCTGCTGCTGCAGATTGTGGTGGTTGTGCTGCTTGTGGTGATGCTGGCGGGCTGGTGGCGGCGACCATCAAGCTGACGAAGACAATAGAATAGTGATGCTAATGGTGTCGTTGATAGTGATGATGAACGCGAAGAAGGCGCTTGGTAATGCGACGCATCACGATACAGAAAGCCTCCCATCCTAGATCATCTCATCGCGGGACATTGACATAGTACAAGGTGGGGTTGCTATGGTAGGACGATTAAGATGTCATAGGCTATCCCGCGAACAGGTGCCAAGTGCCTTCTGAGATTTTCAACACCCGACCAGATCTCGACCGCTGCTGCCGAGCTCGTGGGCCGTGTCACCGTGTGGATGTATCATCTCACCATGCGGTGCTCTGTCAAAGCAGTGCTGCTTCCATGGAGCCGAATTCCGCTGGACTCAGAACTACGAATTGAATAGGCTTGCCATCAAAAGTTTAATTTGATCGAAGTACGCTCTCTGGTTAACGGGTCAAGCTGGCTTGCATGCTGTGGGGCAGGGTTTTTTTGTCATTCGCAGACAAAGGCTAGTATATAATATGGGTTAAGTCCCTAAACCCTTCAACTCTAAACTCTAAATCAGAGGTTCGGTGTATTTGGCAGCAACAGGGGTTAGAACTTCTAGGGAGAAAAGGTATTGTGAAGGGGCTTACAAAGAAAGCATGCCCTACTTATGCCCTGCTGTAGTCCCCACACCCTAAATCCATAAACCCCAAATCCCTCTAAACACCTGCCGCCCCCAGAACCAGCTGAAACCCTAAAACCATAAGAAGGCTCGTGGCCTCGCGTAGCACAAAGAGATTCTCCATGTGCTTAGGGTGCAGGGTCTCCACGTGGTATCTTCATATAGATTCTTAGTGTTGAAGGTTTACGGTTTTATCTTTTCCGACCGAGGAGTTTACCTGCAATTTACCTTAAGCTACCATAACCGACTTTTTTGTAGGTTCTTATTGTATGTAAACCCTAATGTGGAATGTATAGGGACCCTCAAAAAAAGTGGGTTTTGGTTGGCTGAGGTACTGTATCTTCTAGGAAGGTAGGATCTAAACAAGTTTGCGGTCAGGGGTTTCAGGTTCAGGGTCTAGGGTGGGAGATCCAGAATGTCGGCATCGGGCCAGCACCGGTCGCGTAACCTCCCAACAGCCTGGTCCCAGAGCATATCCAGGTACGTTCCTAAACCCTGAACTCCTGAACCCTAAGGTGTAAAACCCTAAACCCTAAAAGCCCTAAAACCCTAAAAGCCCTAAAACCCTAACCCTAAACCCTATGTAAACCCTAAGCACTAAAAACCCTAAAGCCCCAAACCCTCAGCCGTTGGAGCCCGGCTTGAGTACTTGTGTCGATGTGCGGACAGTTGAATGAAGTTTTCGTGTGAAAAAAAACCTTAACCCCTAAACCACTGAACCCCTAAACCCTAAACCCGTAAACCCTGAACCCCTAAACCCTGAACCCCTAAACCCTAAACCCTAAACCCCTAAGCCCCTAAACCCCTAAACCCTAAACCACCCAGAGGGTACTGTCGACCCCAAACCCAGCAAACAAGAGCAACCAATGCAGATTCCGAGGGGCCTAACAGACCATGATCTCGCATTGACATGGTGCCCCGAATAAGGGTCGTCCAAGGGACCAAATCATCGGATCCTTGCGGTTAGGGCTTACCTGGACCCAAAAGAACCTACCTTTTAGGCTTCCTTATTATGATGTCTTTATATAAGTCCTTAAAGAAAGGAGGTTATTTGGGGTTAGGTAGTGTTTAAGGTCTAGGGATCTGGTGCTACTGGGCAGAAGTCGCGCTCTCTGCTTCACACTTTGAAAGAAAGTGCTTCTGGACGAAGAGGGCGGCAATTGAAAATTGGGATTTGCGGTTTAGGGTCAGGGTGGAGGGCCTTTGACCTTAAGCTCTCCAATTTAGGGTCCCTTTTAGGGTCCTTTTCTGTAAGGGTGCCGTACTATATCGGGGACTTAAAAAGGGACCCTAATTCAGAGAACTACCCACATGTCCCAGACTCCCCTCATGATTTCATCGTAGAGCTCCTTGAGATCAGCACATTTCGGAGGTTCTGTACCGTGACTTCCTAGCGTCTTAGGGTAGTTTTCTAAATCAGGGGGTCATTTAAGGTCCCTTTTTAAGTTCCCTCCCCAAGTAGCACGGCGCCGTTCAAAAAAGGACCCCACAGAGTTTTAGAGGGGCCCGAAACACCCTGTAGAGCCCTTCTAGCGCCCTTACAGAAATCCTGTAGAAACCCTTATAGATCCCTTTGAGGAACCCTAATTAGGACCTTTCTGGATCCCTTTAGGCAACTCCCTAAACCCTATAAACCCGAACCCGAAAATACCCTAAACCCTAGACCCTAAACCCTAGACTCTAGACCCTAAACCCCAAACCCGAAACCCTAATTTAGAGAGCTACCCAATAGAGCTTCACGTCGGGCCATGAGCCATCGAGACGGCTAAGCCCCTGCTCCCCTTCCCAGGACGTGCTTTATGGTTTGGGCTTTAGGGGTTTAGGGCTTTGGGTTTAGGGTTGTTTAGGG
>CAJNJA010008181.1:0-15620 GCA_905231915.1 Symbiodinium necroappetens
GAGTTCTATTTGCAAGAAGTTGCGGCCCAGCTTCTCCTGCAGCAGCTGGCGCCCGCCGCTCGTGAGAAGATTCGCTTGTTCAGCTCTTTCGCTCGAGCTCTGTTGGAGCATGCAATCTCTGTTTCTGCGCCTCGCAATCGCGTGTCGCCCTGACGGCCGAAGTATCTTAGAGACGGAAATCAGCGTCGCTCACCTCTTGCATCCCTAAGGTTTAGGCCCCGTTCCTCTTTCGGTTTAGGACTGCCCGAACCCAGGCTTTGCATGTCGGTGGCTGGCTTTGTACAGGTGACTTCTTGCACCAGAGGGAGACTTCGAACTTGCAGGCGAAAAAGGTGTGCGCGATGCCAGTATCGCGTACTCCCAAGCCATTGTTCGACCGTTTCAAGCTTTTTGGCCCTCCCTCCCGCCCGGGGGAAATCAGCTTCGCTCACCTCTTGCATCCCTAAGGTTTAGGCCCCGTTCCTCTTTCGGTTGCGGACTGCCCGAACCCAGGCTTTGCATGTCGGTGGCTGGCTTTGTACAGGTGACTTCTTGCACCAGAGGGAGACTTCGAACTTGCAGGCGAAAAAGGTGTGCGCGATGGACATCGCATTGACTGTGGCCAAGCGCTTAACCAGCCTGCGACTGGAGGATGCTGAAGCTTCGTCCGCTGATGATAAGCGAGCCTTGGCAGGTTCTTCGGCAACGAAGTGTTTCATGTTTGTTGCCGGCATAGAACTCCCAAGCCACTCCAATCATTTGATCTGAGAACCAGGAATGATTGATGACAGAGTCCGGGCAACGGAGGGGGGCTTTGAAGCCACGAATGGATTTGTGCGGGCAACCATCCGTGCGGCTGTTGAAAAGGCCCAACTCTCCTTCGAGTCAGCCTTGTCCGACGTGGTCGTGGCGCTGGGCGAACATGATTGGCGGCTCACTCGATCTGAAACACGTGAAGTCGTTGCACGTCCAACGGCTCCTTCGAGTTGGAATCTGCTGAGGTCTCTTACTGCACATCGATCTTGGAATTTCATTGGATGCTTTGAGCACATGCCTCGGAATTTTGATTTGCGCTTTTGAGAGTGTGATGTCTCTCGCGCCTCTATCACGGAACTGAGCTCTCTGATTAGGGGGGCACTCTAAATTCGCGCTTTTGAGAGCAGACGCCTCTTGCGCTGGGTCGCCTAAGGCAGAAAACTCGGAATCTTGTTGTCTTGATAGTTTTTTGTGGGCATGCTGTACACATGTTCGTTTCATGTTCGATCAGCCAAATTGGCTCCCCTCATGAGGAGGCCAAAGTGCCTCTTAAAATCAGTTTGGAGGGCCGTGCTGCTTGTGGTGGGCTTTGCGCCGCTGCGACGTCCGCAATGACCCACCAGATGGGTTGCTTGTCGGAAGTGGTGGTTTTGTCATGGACGTGTGGGCAGGATTTGTCGGTTCGATGCAAAAGCAGAAGCTTAGGCAGTGGGCGATCGTAACAGGTTGAAGCCGGTATAGTTTCTGAAAACTACGCGAGGAGCAGGCGGGCTTCGGAGATGTTTCAGGACAGTTTGTACACAAAGCTGTGTTTTGGCCTTGTTGCAAGCAGCTTTAACATGTCACAATTGTTCAGAGAAGCGGCATTGAAGCGGCTAGATTTGTGCATTGCCACACCAGGTGACAAGTTTGAGGACCTGAAGAAGGATATCTTGCAGGATGCGGCAGCCATGAGCAGGTGTCTTGGCTGCTTCTTGGATTGTTTGCGCTGTCGCACGACTCCATCAATGCTTTGGCAAGTGAACGTGCTCAGCGTGCTGAATTTCTGATTAATGATTAGTTGGGACAGTGGCAACCAGTCGCATGTATTCGGGCCCGTCATTCTGAGTCAGTCTTCTTAGTCCCGGGACCACAATCTAGGTTTCGCAGAACACATTAGGACGGCAAGTCATAACAGACGCTGCGGGATGCGGGTCACTCGGGAGGTCCCCATTCTTGCTGATGCTGCCAGTCCTTGGCACGACGAAACTGGATGCTCAAAGTCGCTTGACACAGAGGAATGTAATCGCCGGTGTCTGAAGTCCCTTGCCCGGCAGCAAACGGTGCACGACGGTGTTTAGCTGACCAGAAATACTAACGGCCCGTAGATATATTGGGACAGCCGTGCAATCGACTGCCACCAGAGATTCTGCAGGAAAGGGTACCGGAAGAAAGACGGCTGTCTCTGACAGAAAAAACCACTTGCCATCTCGCCTTTGCCGAGGCTTCCGAGATCGCGCCGGGGGTGCATGGAGCACGATTGGTGTGGTGCCTGGTTGCGATATTTGCTTGCTTTTGGCCGACTCCACATCCTAAACCACCCAAATGCAACGTGCAAAAGTGCGTCTTTCTCGTTGTCTTTTGTATTTTTGCTGGCGCAGTGAGCCTCGGCAGAAGGAAAACAGAAAGCAACAGACACAGGAAGACAGAAAGAAAACTGAAAGACAAGCAAAGAACTAGAGACAGAACGACAAAAATACATAGATAAATAAAGAAAGAAAGACATAAATAACGAAATAGATAACAAAAGGAAATATATAAGTACGACAGAACGAAACAAAGAAGGAACGCCATAAAACAATAACGACATAGAGAAATGCAAGATAGCAAAAGAAACAAGTAAAGACATAAAGAAACAGCTAACGAAACAACAGGAGTAGTAAAGAAGTACACAAAACAGACACAAATACACGTAGCGAAAAAATATGAATCAATAATAAACAAAGCAAGAAATAATGAAAGACTGAAAGACAGAAATACAAGCATAAATAGAGAAGAAACCAAAGAACAATAACTAGACAAAGCCATAAACGCACAATCACCCAGAACCTTCTGTAAATGACTGAAAGTATGAACTGTAGCACAGGGGGAGACACGCGCAGCGAGCATCCTGTGTAAATACTAGGACGCGAGGAGCAGATTTGCACTATTTGCTGTAAATAATGGGACGTGGGGAGTTGACAAAGGCAGGAAAGGAAGGAAGATCAGCAAACAAAAGAAAAAAGGACCAAATCAAAATAGAACAAGGACCGACATAAATCTCCAACTAAGTCCTAAACCTTGCGGCGATGTATGTGTGATTGGCTGCCACACCCCCTGAGCCCTGAATTGCTGCACACGGCACTCAGCATAATCTGGATGTTACACTTAGAGAAGTAAGAGAGCGAGAACGCGAGACATATATTTTTCTTTGTCTAGAGGTGTGTTGATGAAGGAGCAAGACCAGCACAAGCCATACGAGACGAGTTGGGCCTGTAAGGTGACATGAGGAGGGTGTGTAATATAGGCACGCCTCCCCGCACAACCGTCTCCAATACGCATGGACGTCAGTTCTATCACTCCCGAAGTGTATCTTCATGCTTGTTCCGCGATTTGAACGAAACCAGCCATCAGCCATAGAAGAGTTGACCTGGAGCCCGCAATCAAGATGCCCTCAATGAATGCACCTGCCTTTTCAAGATTGCCGCGCTTATCGTCACCATGTGCAACTACACAGACATCGTGGAGTGCGATGACTACACGGCTTCCCGTCCAAAATAGACTGCATAAGGTTGTGCCCAAATGATGCAGGGGAGAATGTTTGAGCTGTGCTAGGTCATGCAGCATAGAACCAGAACAGTCAACAGAATTTGCCTTAGCCATATGCTTGCAAACGACTGAGGTGTCCTTGTTTCGAAGCGCATCCGTCTGCAACTGCCTGCATCCCATCCTGTCCTTCGTGGCCATGCTATCTTGCACGGTGTCAGCGACGCTTCGCCTTGCGATCACGGTGATTGTGGCTGTAATCCGACACCCTAAAATCATAAATCCAACCATAAACCGCAACATGCCATTAACACCTTGACCCCTAGCACCCTAATCTCTAAAATCAGATGACCCCGAAACCTTAAACCTTCAAAACCCTGATTCCTAGCGAATGGAAGCTCTAGGAATCTTCAGCCTGCGTGCAGATGCCTCTGGCTGTGTCCCTTTAGGTGTAAACCGGAGGCAGGGTCTTTTTTTGAAACATAGTCTACCAAATTGTGGGTTTTAGGGATGGGGGCTTTAGGTACGCAAGACTGCAGCCATATGCAGACTTTCCATTCTGATGCAAATGTGGGAATCGATCCCTAGGATCATGTCAACGATTTTGTACATGATGATTGGCTTCGTCCCGGATGAGCACATTCGCGAGTGGGCGCAAGGCATCTCCTGGATTGTTGAAGCTCCAACGTTTAGCTTCATCGCGGGCGCAGCCTCTTGGTGTTCATTTCGCTCTGCATCATTGAGGTCATCATCCTAAGAAGTGTTTGCATGTTCGCTTGTCTACAGCGGATCCGGAAATTGAGCAGACGGTAACAGCATGCACCCAAAGACAGCAGCCGCGATGGCGAGTTTTTTGCCCGGACACCACAACATCATGGCTAGCAGGTAGCAATATGTATGGACTGTCCAGGGTCCCAGGCGAGATGGAGTAGGAACCAAAGCTCGGCACATCTCGGCGCCTTGCGCAGTGAACCTCGCAAGCGAGTGCAGCTCAAAGATTGTGTTCCTTGCTGTACAGCAAGGTTGCCTGGGCCCTGGATATCCTCCTCCAAGGTGCCTTGCATCTGCAGGTATTCTGCTTTTAAGTCGGAATGGGTTGAAGGTTCCGGATTCAGGGGTTAGCGATTAGTGGTTAGTGCCTCTCGAAGATGTGAGAGGAGGCTTCATTAGTTTTGGCCGTCATCCAGCCCCGAGCCCTGAGCCCTAAACTCCCCAGCACTAAATCTTAGGCCCAACACCCTAAATTCCTTGAGTCCTAAACCCGTCCCTTAAACCTGGAACCTTAGACCTGTTTAGTCATGCTAGGTATCGTCAAGCACGGACAAGTGGGCCTCGCGCTCGGCGGGTGCAGCCCGGTAAATATTGGGTCAGAATAGGTTCGGACAACATCGGTTCTTCTGCATCAGCTTACGATCACGATTATGGTGTGTCGAAAAATTTGGAATCGAGCTGGCAAGTTCGAAAGAGCTGAAGGTGGCTTGACGCCGTGTGGAGAGTAGTCACAAAAGGCAAGCCACTGTTCGTTGTAAGTGCCACAGTCCCAGATGTCACAACTACGAACTGAAAGACCCGAAGCCCGATGCAGATGAGTCCGGACCTTTTGCTTGATTTCCCCAGCTTGTCTTCTCAGGCATGGTTGTGGTGGGCTTAGCCGTGGTGGCGACGTACCTGAAGATCAAGACGATCACCAATCAGCCGCCGATCCGCAAGAAAGCTGCGACGTGATTCCCCGAAGCCGCTTGCAGAGTGGAGCGGCCCACGGGCCACCAGCCACAGCCAATCTGGTTAGAGTCATGCAAATATTTCTCGGTAGTTCAGCGATTTTCTCTGTCAGAGCTGGCGAGATGGGCACCTCAACGATGGATTCTTCTCGAGTCTTTTCGTGCTCTCGCGCAGGCTGCTGCTCCGGGCGTATGCTGAGACGCAGTGAGGGTTTAGGGAGCGAACGACTGAGCATCCAACAGTGCCAATGTGCGCATTTAGGAAGGTCAGTCCAAGCGGAGAAACCGTAGATGTCAAGCTTGATTTGGTCTCAGGCAAGTTCTTTTTTCCGCATCCCCGCCACCTCCCTTGAAAATTCCCTTGCGTGCCTTCCTCTAACTGAGTCCAGTCATGAGAATTTCGCACTGTTCGTCAAGATTCAGCTTGTGCAGAGCTGTATCAACCTGTGAATTGCATGTTGGGCCTGCCTTGATGCCATCATTCGTTGCTAGTAGTAGTAGTAGTATATGACTGTCTCATAGTTATTGCAAAAAAAGCATAACGGCATAACGTGTTGATCGCAATGAGCGTAATGATAGTGACAACAATAGTAGCAATTGTACCAGTCATAGTCACAGTCATAGATAGCCGTACACATAGTCATCGTAATTGCAAAAATAACAGTCGCAACATAACTGTCATGAAGCATCATGATAAAGGTGTACGACACTATGTTCCTCTCATGCAGCAGGTATGTATTGCAGGTTGCGGGTCTTTGAAGTCTTGGCTCGAGTTTTTGAGATCTGGATGTCGATGTCCGGCAAGAATGCAGCAAGGGTCTCGCTAGGCTCTTTGGCTTTGTTCCATTTTCTGCAGGATACAGATTGTTTTCGGCATCTCCCTTGGGTTTCATGTCCGTGCACGAACGATGCCTGCAGCAGTCGAGTCGAGACAACTCGTCGATCCTAGTAGAACGGCTTCTTCGCAAGCAGCATGGAAGATTCTGTGGCGCACCACGAGCAGGCAGTGTGAGTTTGCAGCATGGGCCCTGGAGAGCACGCTGAGCTGTACAAGTGGAGATCAATGTTGCTATCGCCTTTGGCGTGCATTTCTTTCATTGGTTAGAGTAAGTTGCTTTTTTTTGGTGTGCCCGTAACTGTAACCAGGCATGTGGCAGCTCGGTTGGTGTTAATTGAGAGCAACAGGTAGCAAGATCAAATTCGCATGCAGCGTGCCATGCGCTGTGATGCGTCTTTGGCTGCTGTGCTTGCTGCGGCTTCCGCCCACTGGTATGCGCCTAGCTCCGCTTTCTGCCGCAGAGCGAGCCTCGTGGAACAAACTGTTCAGATTTCAGGTTGAAGCTTCTTAGCTCAGGCGGAATCAAAGGCTTATGTGATTTACGTAGTCCTTTACGACCCGGTGCTTACTGTGTGAATGTCGCCAGGCCCTTGTGCTCAAAGCTAAGGAAGCCGAGGGAGAGGGAGAGGGACCATGCAGACTGTTAGAAGATTTTTGTCGATTCCTGTGATGGCGTGAGCGTCTTAGGCACACAAAAGTTCTGGTGGGAACAATTGTGCTGCATCTTGGCTTTCGACCGGATGCGAGCTTGTGAGAGCAGAATGCCATGGCATTCGGGAAAACAATTCAGCACGTGGCGCATTTCTGGCAGGAGACGGCTCTGCATTCTGCCCCCGAAAACTGCTTCTCTGATGTTGCGTTTCTGTGGCTCTGGTGCGGAGTTAGCAAGATCTTAGGTCAACATACGCTGTTGTACCCGGCTCCGTTTTGTGGAGGCTCCATTGACAACCCACGGGCAGCTCCACCAAGTCCGCAACACTCTTTGAGACGATTTGATTTGCGGAAGCAGGCGCAGTCGGCAGAAGCCGTTATCACAAGAGAGAAGTCTCTCTCGGCAGTCTCCAGAATCAATTATGAAGGACATCGCCCCCCGTCGTATCCACCAAGCCACCCGTCGCATCGTCGATGCCAGAAACGGGGGTCTTCAATCGTGGATAAGAGCCGAGCCATGGGCGCTGGCAACAGTGCGCCTAAGCCGCTTGCCACCAGCTTCGGGGAAGAAGCTGCTGCCGACATCTCAGGGGGCTACGCTGAAAGGCCTTCCGGTTTGGGATTGCGGTACTGCTCAGCGATGCAGGGCGTGGCGGAGAAGGTATTGGCTCTTTTTGTTTGTGTGCAAAGGGAAGACCATTTCCCTGAGTGGACGGGGCCTCTACCCGGCCGGAAAGACTTTGGACACGGGATTTTGGACATCCTCCTTCCAAGCCCTGTCTGAGAAGCTTGCACGAGGGCCCCGGCGTGAGAATCTAGGCTCTGAAACCCGACCCGCCGAAGCCTAGATGAATCCCAGGTCCCCAGGCTTCAGTCTGCCATACACCACTCTAAGCCCTAAGCCCCAAGTCCCTAGAAACAAAAACCCATAATCCCCAATTCCCGAACCCAAGATCCGAACCCATCAATCCGACATCCTACCCCCCGGCTTGCCTAAGGGTCGCCGAGGGCCCTCCTTGGGCAGCATCCTCCTGGAGGGCCCCGAGGCCCAAATCATTACGAATGAGAGCAACCGTCTTACAGATCTTGCTATTCAAGATCAACAGTGCTTATATGATATTCTGCCGAATATATGCTGTTTATTTGCCGGCCATTTTAATTTTCAAGGTGTTCGATTGTTTGGCTTTTGGGTGATTGCGCTTGTCTTGAGTAGATGTTATGCCAGATGCTGTGGTGCATTCTGCGGAGTTGTGGCTCACCTATGTTCGGGGACTTGGGGCGGGCAGGGGAGGGAATTTCTGAAGTTGCTCGGGTGAGAAAGGTTCGATCACCCGGACAGAGTCTGCCCGGAGCTTCTCCGGCGCTTCGCGTGACAGGCGACTTGAGAGCCCTCCGCGGAGCCTTGAAGTCCCCTAAAAGCCCTGGAGTCCCCTCCCATCTCAGCTCAAACCCAGGCCCAAGGCCCAAGGGAAGACTTAAACGCCCTTCGAGCCAAAAATATCCGGCAGGCCAACCGGTACAGGGTGCTCTTGGTGACGCCACTCAGGATCCAGGCGGATGAATTGCATGATTGTGCTCTCGGTTCTGCTCTAGTCTATATATTCTGTTTTGTTCCGTTCTGTTCTAGTCTTCTGTATTTTTCGCATACTGGGAAACCTTGAGCCCCTAGTTCCCGGACCCTACAGCCCTTCCACCCCGCCGAAACCCTGAAGCCGTGAAATCGAAACCCGAGGCCCTCAAGTCTAAAAGCCTAAACTTTGGGTTCTTCAGATTCAGGTTGACTTTTACTCTGACTTTTCTTGGGCTGCAGGGGGGGGGGCTTGGACGCTCTGGGGCCTCAACCTCGTGCGAGCTCGGGAGTTGTGAGGGGTTCGGGCAGGGTTCCAGGTTTCTTCTTGGCGGTGTTTCAGGGCTGCATGGGTGTTTTGGCCAAGCGGTGTCGGCTTTGGGCCTTAGGGCTTTTTGGGGTTTAGGGTGTAGGGGGTTGAGGGTTTGGGGTTGGGGCCTCTCGGTGCGCAGCACGGAAGCCGCGAGGTCTTCGACGGCCACGATGGAAAATCGGTGGAGCTGGAGGAGAGGGGCCCTGGTGGGGGGGAGGGCCCGAGCTTGAAGCCTCCCAGGATTCCTTCCCGGCAGTTTCTGAGCTCAGGCCCCTAAACCCTAAATCCTAAATCCTAAACCCTAAACTCCCTAAACTCATGCAGTAGAGCCCGAAAGTGCACCAATCCTGCGGCCCACAGCTTCATCAAACCTCTATGCCAGAGCCGTGAGGCCCCAGAATTCATGGTGACGGGCGAGCTTCAGGGTCATGTTCCCCCCCAATTTCCGGGGAGGTTCCGTGGATTCAGGGCATTGGGTTTTTGTAGGTTCTTTTTTTCGATTGGGGTTTAGGGCATCAGAGCTCGAGGGTTTCGGGCACCCATAAGTCCTGAAACCTCAAAAGCCCGAAAGCCCTCAAGCCACCCCTACAGGGCCTTAAGGAAACTGAAGGGTTTATTCTTAGCACCCCTAAACCCTAAACTTCATAATGAAGTTAGGGTTTAGGAAGCTTAATATGTTCAACCCTACACCCTGTACCCTTGACCCTCAGCCCCCCCCTTTTTTTGTGGCCCCCCCCCGGCCCTTGGCGGCCCTTGGCATGGCTATCTGCTTCGAAGGCCTCAGGCTCGCTAGGGTTCAGGGGTTTAGGGGTTGGGGTCTTATCGTTTGGGGTTCCGGGTTTGGGACTTTTGGGTTTGCGGTAAACTACTTTTTCGGGTTTACGGAGGGGGGCAGGGATTTGAAGTTTCACACTTTTTGAGGAGTCAATGAGAGCGAGACAGGAGTCGATCTCGGAGCCTAGTTTGCTAGATTGCTGATTGTTTTAAGACGCTGCTATGGTCTTTTGGACATGCTGTGCGATGTGCTCCATAGAGTGAAAGGGTGGCCTGGCTTCCGCTTGTGAGCATTGCTGCACACTCCCACACACGCAGGTACTATTCGTACATATGTGTTTTGTGTTTGTATGTATCATTGCATAAAACTCTTCATCATTCCCGATTTTTCACGTGTGTCAGAGTTTCCTGTATCATCAGTTATGACTTATCACTGCGCCAGATTCTTCCTGTCACTCTTTGATCGGTGTCGTGTCCAATTTTCTGTTTCATACCGCTTGCTTGCCACGTCTGCTGTTTCTTGTCTTTTACCCCCTCTCTCTCTCTCTCTCTNNTAAATACATAAATATACAAACAAATAAATAAATGAATAAATAAATACATAAATAAATAAATAAATATATATATATATATATACATACACATACATACGGATATTCACATTGAGCTTGTATATATGTTGATGTGTTATCTGACAAATTCAACTATGGGTGTTTGTGCATATATTACATCCGCATGCGCACACCTCTCGATCTCTCTCCCCCTCCATCTGTCCACATGTCTATCTGTCTCTCTGTCTGTCTATCTGTCTATCTGTCCATCCGTCTACAGGTCTATCTGTCTGTGTTCTTCTAGCGAGATGTCTGTCCATTTGTGTCATTCTTTGTACACCCTAAACCCTAAGCCCCAAACCCTAAACCTTAAAGGTGCAGTGTTACCAGGACGCATCCCGTGCTCCCCTGCGCGACCAGGCGGCTGAAGTGCCGGGCGAGCCGCACGCCCGATCCAGGCGCGGAAGGAGAGACTGAGACAGGGTCTGAGGGTGTTTCGGGATCTTGGGTTTAATGAGGGTGTAGCATAGAGGATTTGGGGTGCCCATGGGGAGCATGAAGATGGCCCAAAATTTTGCGTTTTTGAACCCTTTTCGGCACGAGGCAAGTATAGTATATCACAAAATCGTACTCTAACCATTAAGACCTCTCTATTGGCTTCCTGTTTGGTGACTGGCAAACCCAGAGGCGATATTTGGAAGCCGCAGACAGGTTCACATATCCAAAAGCCCCGGGGACGTCCCCGAAGTCTTCAACCCCAAACCCGCAGCCACAAAGCTCTCAGCTTCAAATGTAAAGCTGACGCCACACCCAAAAGTCCTCCAAACCACAAAGAGCCGGACCCCCCCGCCCAGGCGAACCCGCCAGCGACGAGGCGACGTTGAGCGCCGGGACTGCAAGATTTCAGCTAAGGGCTTGCTGGCGTGGGTTTCTTCTGGTTTAGGTGCTTAGGGTACGGGTAGTAGAGGGGCTCAGGCTTGGGCATGAGTAATGTCTTCTACATCCTTCTGCATGTTGTTTGCCCAGCCTACTGTCGGACCGGCTTGTTGTCTCTAGTCCCTTTCTGTCTGTGTGGTACCACAAAAGATCTTGAGTTACTTTTTGCCTGGATCTTGTCGCTTAGACGTTCAGGTCGTTCGTGCCGACGGTCTTAGCTCGACCCTCGCGACGGGGACCGTAGAAATGATAAGCATACTTTTCCCCGTCATGTGGGTAGTTCTCTCAAGTAGGGTCCCTTTCAGGGTCCTTTTTATTAGACTGCCGTACTATATTAGGGACTGGAAAGGGGCCCTAATCTAGAGAACTACCCATGTGCGTCATACCGCCAGAATCATGTACCCAAAGCACAGCTGAACGCCCTTTGTGACGTTCGATTACCAGCTTGTGTCCGAGATCTCACGCCCATAGTCTTAAACCCTACACCACCCTACACCCCTAAACTCCATGTTCTAAACCCTGAACGTTAAGTCCCCAATGCCCATGGCGGTAAACCGTGGAAACCACAAGCTCTAATCTTCGGATTCTGCTAGGTCTGAATCGGAGCCAAGTTGAAGTTTCCAAACTCTCCGTTTGAGAGAGGCATTGCCCCTAAACCTCTAAACCCTAAACACTCAATCCCCAACCTCGAAAGCAGTCCAAAACCCCCTAAACCTCAAACCGGTTGGAGCAGATTCACAAGAAGACGCTTCGACCCTTAAGCCCAAAACCCTCATCGTTTGGGGTTTCAAGAGAGCGCCCAGGGTCTCCGAACTCCGAAACCCTACAAACCCTAAGCCAGCTCCCCGGCAACGCACTGGCCCAAGCCTCCAGACAAGGCAACTCCGCCTGCTCTCCCTCAGGACCTCCGGGCGGGCGTTTTCGGGTTTCAGGGCCCTAAACCCAACCCTAAACCCTAAACCCTAAAACCAGGCTTTAGGGCTTAAGGCTTTAGGTCCCGAGAGTCCAGGATTGAGGGCCGAAGGCTTCAGGCTCCGCCTTTCGTCTGCTGGATTCGCTTGTTGGGATGCCAGATCCTGCGTCTCTGTTTCGGCATGGTGTTGCTTTATAGAGCTCTCATAGTACAAAGATCTAAAAACACCATAATAGCTTCTAAAAAGCTTGCCTGAGCCCCTTGTATAACCCGATGAGGAGCCCTTATGAGAAGACGAGCCCACGCCAGGATCCCTGCCTCGCCTCTTCTTTTGCCTGCCCAGACTCCCTAAAGCGCCTGCTCCGGTTTAGGGTATGGGAGACTCTGCCCCCCAAAGCCTCAATCCCAGACTCTAGCCTGGTGCCCCAAAAAAGGTTCAGAACCCCGAAGCTCCAGGATGCAACGCAAAGATGGAGTGTGCCAGCTGCAGCGCCTTGTCCGCTCTTCTCCGACCTAGGGCCCCAAAGCCCCCTTAGTAGGTGGAAGCTTTTCTATGCTCCCAGACCCGAAGCTCCAAGGCCGAAAAGCTCAAAGCCCTGAGGCTTAAACGCTGAAGCCTACACTCGCGGAGTTGTTTGTGCAGCCGAGGCGAGCTGCGCGCACAGGCTGCTTTGCGTCCGATTGGGAGGGGAGTGGGAGCCGTGGGATTTGGGCTCGGAAGGTGGACGCTGCTTCGTCTCCCTCCTCTCTCTCTCTCTCTCTCTCTCGCTCTGTGTCTCTCTGTCTCTCTGTGTCTCTCTATCTCACAGTAGTCACATTCATCATTCTTCTTCTTCATGATGATGATGAACATCCTCAAATACTTTCAAGACGGTGTACATGCACATGAACCCGGAAACCCCGAGCTCTTCAACTAGGCCCTTACCCTCCAGCCCCAAAGGCCCTTACGAGATCCCGTGCTCTGTAGGTAACGGAGCTGGAAGATCAGCTCAAGGAGGTCTCCCGCTGTGGGTAACTGGGTCGTTTAGGGCCTGCCTTTCTATACTTACGGTGAGGTTGGGCTGCAGAGTCTGAGCTCTGGGGTTTCGGATCGGGGTTTAGGGATGATGTCATGCTTTTTCGGCTTTTCGGCATGATTCCCAGGCCTCTGCTGTTTTAAGTTCAGTGATAATCTTGTTGCGTAGTGGCATGTGCAAGGTGTAGTATAGTATGGTGCAGCCTGCTGTGAACTTTTGCACAGCAGCATGACATCGCAATTTAGCAAACTAGTCATACCAGTGTACTGTTAAGAGCTATGTAGTGACATCTTGTAGAAACTCATCGTCTGCTACGGTAAATTGTGTTTGTGCAGTCTAATGCGCTTTATGCTGCACGGTGCCATATGGAGCATGTAGCTGCCGATAGCTTGTTCCAGTGCCCTGCAGAATGCGTGTATTCTACCCTAAAAGTGGTATCAGCTGTCGCGGACTGCATAGTATGCCGTGTCAGAGTGCTTCTAAACCCATGGTCGAATATTGTAAGAGCCTCTTGAAGTTTTCACACTCTAGCATGGCATGTGCTTGTGCATAGTGTGGCATCTGTCCGTGGCATTTGTTAGGTCCCTTTCCGGACCTCCATTTCGGATCTAGGATCCGGGATTTCAGGCTTGGTAGTTCAGGGTTGGCGTGTGCGAGGTGCGCCAAGCCCCAAGCCTGAGCCCTAAACCCTAGCGGCCCTAGCGGCCCTAGCCCCTGTGTAAACTCCCAACATGATTTTTTTGCAGGCGATGAAGCTCCTAGCCCACCCCTCGAGACCCAACGACACCTCCTCTCGGGACGGTGAGTGTCCGAGCCCCGGATCCTCAGGTCTCTTTGTTCCGAAGACCGGCACTGCGCTTAAGATTTAGGGTTTAGGGTTTGGGGTGCCAGGTTCAGGGTTTAGCATGTCGGTTAATGTGGTGTAATTAGTTGAAGCTTGTTGCATAGCAACCTCTGCCATACATTTGCATTGCTTAAACGGGCATGTGTATGTCTATCCACCTATCTACGCATTCATTTATCCGTCCATCCATGGTGTGCGTGCAAACCGTGCAAATTGCGAGTGCTTATGCTTATTGCTGATTTCCAGCTTCCCAGTGAATCATAGTTGGTTGTGTTCGAAACTTCTTGTCTGTCAAGTGTGATTCATGGAAAACGGATGCCTACGTTGAAAACAGCCGCCCGCTGATTCTGCGGTTGATGCCCCCAGAACTCAAGGTGTGGTCTGCATGGCGCAGCCGCGCCGCTATGCCTTCACACCCTGCGGCCACCGCTGCGAGCCTTGCGCGCATCTGGCACCGGGTTTACTTTGGGTTCTTTGTCGGCTTTGGGGTCGGGTTCCGGGCTTGGGCTGTGGGTTCAGGGCTGTGTTTTTTCAGGGGTGTAATGTCGAAACAAAATCGTCATGATGTCAACACTGATGGACAGTCGGTACAACCACTGGGAGTCATCAAAAGAGGCATCGACAGAGAACCACAACACAATGTCAGTAATTGAAATGATTATCACAGCCGTTGTGCCAGAGACAACCAGGATGTTGCTATGCTAACGCCAGCAACAGCAGGAAAAGCGGCAGTACGAATAGTACTAGTAGTACCACCGCCGCCGCCGCCGCCACCGCCACCGCCCACCGCCACGGCCCACCGCCACAGCCTCCACCACTGCCGCTACCAGTACCGCCACCACCACGTTGCCGTTTACTACCCATACTACTCCTCCACCTACCACCACTAGTACAAATTCCGACTACCACTGCCGCTGCCACTACCGGTACTACAGCTACCGCCAACACGGCCTCCTGCTGCGTCGTAAATCCTCAAGGTACAAGTCTTAGACGAAAATCTCTATATCCAACACCACGCTGCATCCTCACAGTCCCACTTTCCTGTGAGTCTCTGCGTCCGATCCTCTTGCGACTTTCGACCATGAGTTTGATCATGCGTACGCCGCGAGGTTTGCCACTTGTGCGCCGTGGGGCTTTGCCAGTCGGA
Organism: Symbiodinium necroappetens; assembly: GCA_905231915.1. Taxonomy (NCBI): domain Eukaryota; class Dinophyceae; order Suessiales; family Symbiodiniaceae; genus Symbiodinium; species Symbiodinium necroappetens. Next base: position 14,791 of record CAJNJA010008181.1, read on the forward strand.
CCGAAGATGTCCGATCTGCCGGGCAAAGGCGCGGGGAATCGATGGGGTGAGGGAGCCGCTGCCGCAACAGCGCAGCTGATGAGGTGCCATAAACCCTAAACCCTGGACCGCGCGGATTCTAAAATTACCGGGATCTGCTCGAAGCGCTGAGCCTCTGGCATGTTGAGCCATGAGCCCAAAGGCAAGCCAAAGAGGAGAATTTCTGCCTCTGTTGATGACCAGAAAATGATCCAAGCTTCGAATTCCTTACAACTCCATGGGCTCAATCGTCTGTAGTGCTTTCAATCGTCAGCAACCTCAACCACAATCTTTCAAGTTCAGACCTGCAACCCAATAGCCGAGATCCGTGAGGTAGTGCGCATGCTGCGCATCATCGACGCCTGACTTCAGCAAGCTCTGGGACAGATTGATAACAGCCCTCTTGCAGTATACCAAATCATCCAGAAAGGCTTTTTGCTGAAGAGAAGGGGCCTACACACCAGACGAAGGCCGGCACAATACAAGCACGCCGCGTTTCTTGGTTCCGAATTCATGCAACGTCCCTGAAATGAACTGTGATCCGGTGTTGTCGGCCTGCACAGCGTGGCTTTCTCTGACGACATTTCTTCTTCTGCTGCTGCTCCTGTGATCAGTCTACTTGTTTACTACAGTTGCCGCGACTAGCCGCTGCTGATGCTGACGCCGCGGCTTCTCCTCCTGCCACGACCACTACTACTGCTGCTGCTACTGCTGCTACTACTACTACTATTATTATTATTATTACTACTACTACTACTGCTACTACTGCTACTACTACTACTACTACTCTACTACTAGTACTACTACTACTA
>CAJNJA010008183.1:0-15617 GCA_905231915.1 Symbiodinium necroappetens
TTTTAACAATCAAAAAAATTAATATAAAACAAAATAATATTGTATATTTATCTATATGTATTCAAAATCTAGATTATACAAATATATTTCTATTTACCAGTCATAATTCTCTTTAAGATACAATCAAAATTTGCCTCCGGAACCCATCACGGACCTTTTGTGGAAAAATTGTTATCTACTAGTCCGCTCCTACACGCAAGTAAGCATATTTCAATCCTTTTTCGGCCAAAAACCCGAGCCAATCATACACTCATCATATTAAATTAAAAAACCACAATCTTTTTTAGACCTCATAATTTCGAATAAAAAACATCTCTATACCCATAAATCTTAACGAAATTTTTTTCTTAAATATTTTATGTAATTACAAATATTTTATTTTCTTTTAATTTCATTATATATATATTTGTTTCATATATATTTAAATATATTTTAAGTTATTTTTTTACAAATTATCGATAAATTTTTCTTAAATATTCTTTCATACTAAAAATAATATATAAAATTATATTTTTCTAACTAACAACCATTTTTCGTAATTCTTTCAAATTTAGAAATAAAACAAATTTTATTTTCTAACATCAATATCGTAAAGCAAAACCTATTAATTCTTTTATTTCTTTCTTAATTTTAAAAATAATTATATTACCAACCATGCAAAAAATTCCTTACTTAACATATACTTAAAGTACACGATAATTATCGAATTATTCATAGAATAACATTTTTATTTAAAATATGAAGAACTTAAACTCAAATCGGAATTTTCAATAATTCAAAAAAATTTACGATAAAGATAAATTTCTTATCTTTACCACAATTTTCATATAAAAGTATTATTATACGGCAAAGACTTATTATATTCATCATGAATTCAATAGAAATACATCGAATATACGGCCATTAATTCAATCAGAATTCTTATATAAAAATAAGAAGGCGACGGTCCCTTAAATTGAGAATACAGTATTTATAATATAAAGCCGGTCGTAGTAGATTTTCGAAAGCAGAATCTAACTCGGTAACAATTGTATTATTTGTTGGTAGAAAAATATTGAATCAGGGGTGGGAAATTCGAGAGCAGTTTGAAAGGGACTTACGAATATGACAGCTCGACTCGACTACTCGCAATGACAGCAATCCTGTAGGAAACACTGCACCTCCTAGAAGTATGGTAGCTCACTCACTCAGGCTGAACGAGCACCATAGTGAGGCGAGACCTTGAACCTGATTTTTTGCGGGTATCGACGCCAACATTTCATAACCCCATTCCTGCTTACTTATGGCTGCCGTGTTCATCACAACACGTTAAAAAAGATCTCAGCGATGTTATGGCAATGTGACAGCAGCTTGCTTTGGCTCCGTGCTCCTTGTGCAGGCATAAGCTGGAGGTTGAGCGGCAGCAGGGGTCCACCGTCATGCTGGAAAAGAGAAAGCCCGGAGCAACTTCAATTCCAAGATCTGAGCTTTCATATTTTTTCTTTGGGAAATTAAAACCTACAGCAAACTTCGTGTTGTCTGACCACATGCTTCGGTATCTTCAACGGTCTTACATAGTTGGCCTTCAGGAGAATGGTTTCCGAGACGACTTGTGCCTGCACACTATAACATGACAATCTCGGACCGAGTTCATGAACTCAGGCGCACTTCGAAATGTTGGAGATGTGCGGGGCAAGGGTCACCAAAAGGTTCTCGACAAAATGATAGCACTCGACCTCATGATCTTTACGGTCTTCGTAACCGTGACTTGCAAGAACCACGAGAATCGACAGAATTCGAGCTTTTTGTGCATTGGTGAGTGATGCCTTCCATGATCCAAAGCAATGCAATCTGATCTCTCATTGACGTGTCCGTGCACCTGACGGGAAACACGGAAGCTGACATTGACATCGGCAATCCCGAAATTATGCGATGCCCGGCGACATGCTGTTGACTAAACTATTGCTCAAATTAACTTTTCTACCATCCTGATTTGCTCTACTGCTTGAAATCCATCACAGCTAGCAGCACCAACATTTCCATCCATATTCCTGTCAAGCCAAAAAAACTTCTCCATTCACAAGAACCAGCATTTCAGGCTTTCAGTGGGAGCCTCGCCATTCGTCTTGATGGCCAAACGAATTCACGGGATCTTCTGCACCAGGTCCTGCATGACAGAGAGCCCACATTTCTTGGATAGAAAACTCTCCTACTTCCGCGAGAGGATTTGAAAATAACCGTGAACACAAGCCCCAAACCCCGAACCGAATCGGATGCAAAACCAACATGAACCCTGAGATCCCCACACATTTGTCGCCGCATGGCCCTGACCTGCTCCAGCATCCATGAGTGCATGCGTGCATTCTGAAACCCAGCAAGCCGGCTGCCAAAGCTAACTTTTCAGAAGATTCATCTTAGTCAGGGTGCTAGTAGTTCACGCACACCCTTCTCAGTCTAGAACGTGCCGGTGCGAGTGCATGTCGGATGTGGAGGAAACTCGAGGCGACATGGGACGTAGATGGTGTACGCCTTCTCCCATATTCCGCGTAAGCGAAGTGCTCCAAAACCGCAGTGAGACTCTAAACAATAGACACAAACACATGCCGGAGACTCGAACTGCGGATGGGTCACAAGCACAGACTCCAAGACCTCTGAGTCAAGAACAAGTGTACGGGGATGTCCTTAGTACGAGTTCCGGTCTTCCCACTCGATATTTCCTAACGGTCTGGTTTTGGAGCCTTTGGATGTTCTGGGAGGGGCATGCTCGTGTGCAAATGTGTGGCAACAACGGGAGCGCAAGACACTGTATCGCAAAGCCGGCAAGTAACATCGACGACCGCAACGACGAGACAAGTCTAAGTGAAAACAGCAAGGAGAAAATAACAGACGTCTTTTCATTCATGCATTCATTCCCTTTCATTTCATTTCATTCCATTTCAATTCATTCATTCACTCACTCATGCAGTCATTCATTCAATCATGCCATTCTTTCATTCCATTTCATGTCTATTGATGTCACTTCATTTCATCTCATTCCATCCATTGACCCAATCATTCACTCATTCATTCATTCGTTCATTCAGTTCAACTCAATTCATTACATTGCAATTCCAGTTCACTTCAACTTCATTCCAACTTCAACTCTTTCCATTCATTCATGTATTAACTCGTCGATTCGTTCATTCATTCGTTCGCTCGTTTGACTGTCTGATCATTTATTCATCCTTGCATTCATTCATGCATACATTCATTGATTCAGGCATTCCTGCATTCCACTCATAAGTTCATCCATTCATTCATCCATTCATTCCGTCATTCATCTCATTTCATTTCAGTTCCGTTCATTCATTCGTTCAGGTCGTTCCATTCATCAACTCATCCGTTCATTCGCTCGTCCATTGTTCCAGTAATTCACAAATTCGTTCTTTCAGTTCAGCTCAATTATACATTTAATTCCAGTTCATGTCAACTTGCAACTTCATTTCATTTCAGTTCAATTCACCCATCCATGCATGCATGCATGCATTCATTCTCTGTCATTCAGTCATTAGGCATGAATGCTCCCCTTGCCTGGTTGATCAGGTCGTCGGCTTCCTGCCAGTGCCTTAGAGTGACAGTTGTGCGAACGATTGCGTTGACTTGCATGATGACCAGTAGAAGAAGCACCAAGCATGAGCAATATCCCTCCGACAGAGCCTCGCGAGATGTTGGCATTTTGTGCTGCCAGAACTCCAAGAGATCCTAAGCAGATGGGCCACTTTTCCAGCTTGGTCAAACGGATACAGATTTCATGCTTGTGCAGCACCAGGCAGAATGTCCAAAGTTACCTCTTAAGCACGTGAGGTGACAAATTGAAAGTTCCCGGCGGCGGAGGGTGGCGTGAATAGCGGCGGGGGCACCTGACCCCAGGCAACCCCAAGCGCAACCACTCCAGAAACTCCGTCGAAACCGTTGAGCAGTGTGCTTTTTACAAAACTCAAGACACAATGTGGCTCCTAGTGCTCCTAGATCCTAGATCGAAGATAGTGGCTTTGTACGTCAGTTACAAACGAATTCGGGATTGGCACAACGCCTGGAGGAATTGATGATTCTGTCTGCGGCACTGGAGTACTTCAGAAGAGAATTTGAATTCTAGCTTGCACTTACGGCCATGGGCATGAAGCAACTCCGTCTCTCAGAAACAAGGGCCCGGCCCCAGCGCTTGGCGGGGTGGGCGGCCAGACCTGTAGGTAGTTTGAAGTTTGGTTGTTAAGCCCGTAAACTCAAAGCCCCGAAAAGGCTTCAACACCAAAATGCCTCCAAACAAGTCGAAATCGTGGGCGCGGCCCTTATTTTGCACTTTTCAGAATCCTACTTTGCAGTAGAAGAAGGTTAAGGGTGCCTCCTTGCGCGGGTCCAGGGGTCCAAAGAGCCCAAAGGCTTTGTAGGGTTTAGGGTGTTGGGGTATGTTGGGGTCTAGCAACATTTATTGGGGAACCTTTCCATGAACAGGAAATGGCAGAAAGGGAGATCCCAGGCAAGATGGGAGACTGTCCGTGCGAAAGGCCCTGAAGTATATACAGATGAAGTCAGCACTGCCATGCTTGGAACTACCTTACGTCTTGCTGTGCCTCCTCGGCACCCTCGTCCTCGAAGGCGACGGGCTCAGGCCTTTGGCGCGACAAGGTCGGAGGACAGACTGCATGGAATGTCTTTGCTAACTCGAACTGCAAATCATCTTGAGATATATCTTGTAGCCGTACTAGGATGTCTATATCAAGACGTGTACATTGAAGATAAAGGCCCAGAGGCTCCGGAAAGGAGTTGAGACAACAGGAGAAGCGAAGTGTTTTCGAGTTGCACGATCTTGGTTAGTTGGTTTCAGAACTCCACAACTCAACCCTAATCCCTACGCCTTACACTCTGCACAAGAGGGCATCATAAGTGATTTTACGATGCCCAGCATGTGAGTGAAACCTCGTGGACTGGCAATCTGTGTTACTCGTGAAAACTCAATTTTAGAATTCTTCTGCACTGAAAAGAAAGCGAGAATAAGGATACACCATTTTCAGAATTGGTCATTTTTACGTCTGTGGGACGGACAGCCTGATTAGAAGCTTGTACCCAACCGTCCAGAATTTCCTTAAAGGCTCAGGGAAGCGCAGCGTCAACATGTCAGTAGGCAACTGTTTACCACGAACTGCCATGGTGCGATGCCTACTATGTCGTTACTATGTACTGAATCCACCAAGGCAAGCATTGATGGGAAAGCATGCCGATATCGCGCCCAAGATTTGGGGTGTGAGCAGATTCAAGACCAAGGGTCTGGGACGGTGCTAATGGCCATGCCGGTCTCAGATCAGTCCCCTTTGGTGCCCGGCGAGGAAGGGGCTGTAGTTGTCAAGCCTGGGCCAAAAGCTTCCTCAACACAGATGACCAAGTTGCAGCTTGACCCTCGAACCTTGAATGGCTCCCGAAGCTTCAATGGTTACACCCCGCTTGCAGCTGGAGGCTTCGCCGGATCAAATGCCCCCTTCCCCAGCTGCAGCCATGGAGCTCATGAGCCCCGGATTCAGCACACCGACCTCAGTGCAGCACCCATCCGAATGCACATGTGCCCTTCGATGGAGACTCGGCGACTTTTGTGATTGTATTGGTCGCGGCTAGAAGTATTACTATGTGGAACTTGGGACAGACTGGACTTAGGGCCTCTAGAAGATTTGCACTTGCGAAACGCTGACAAATTGGTCGGATGTAGCTTTGTGTCTGCCAATCGATTTCGCTATGGAGAGTTCTTCACGATGACTTAGAAAGCCCTCGCTCTGTGCTGAGGCACCAGCAATGGCATGTTGCGTGAACAGGCTTAGGCCAAACTCACGTGCCAGTTGGAGTCGACTGAGGCGCTAAATGATGGATTTTGGTGGGGATCTTACCTGCCTGCGCATTGATGTTGGGGCCGCGAGTACTGCGCTAGCAGCTGCCGTGCGCTGATCGTGAGGATGGACGCAGAGCAAATGGACGGGATCGCATAAATAAGACATTCCGTCAGCTTTGTTCTCATCTGTCATCGGAAGCACGGGCAAAGCATTCTGCTGCTTCTGATCAGTTCCCTTGCATTCAAGAGATCTGGCACCTGCCAGTTCAGGCATCACTCCGGAGATTCACAGAAGCATGCAGTCTTGCCCGTTCCCGACTCTCCTTGGCCTTCCAACTCGGAAATACCATACATGCACATCGATAAATGTACATGGCTGAATGCTATATCTACATAAAGAAACAGGTCTTGTATAAGCACTGATATACATATAAGTATGTACATATATGCAAAGCCACACGAACTATGTGAACATCCACGAACATGTTATGCATTGCTCCTCTTCGCGTCTAATATACGACGACATACAATGCCTTCAGAGACTATAGTCATGTATACCTCTGCTGGATGTGGCCATGTCATACGGCTGTGCAGAATCGCGCGTTGCTAGATGTCGTCGTGTGCTCGTTCCTGCCAGCATTCCTTATCGGAGCGTCATTCTTGCTCTCCGGTCCAGATGCCAAACTAACCTACAAGCCAGCCAGCACACATCATCGCCATCTTTGCGATAAAGAACTCAAAAAAGAAAGTGAAGGACTCTTTACATGGACTGCCAAACGGAACCGCAGGGGACCCACAGGGCGAGGCAGCATGGAATGCAGGCAGTGCAAAGAAGCTTCTTGTTCAGGCATTGCAACGCACACTCCGGTCTTTGGGCCTGAATCGCGTAGTTGGGTGTAGCACGCTGCAACTGTACAGAGGGACTATAAGGGGACATCATTGCAAAGGGTCCCACGGCAGTGCAACCTGCTTTTGAAGGGTTACAAACGAATTCGGGATTGGCACAAGCCTGGAGGAATTGATGATTCTGTCTGCGGCACTGGAGTACTTCAGAAGAGAATTTGAATTCTAGCTTGCACTTAGGGCCATGGGCATGAAGCAACTCCGTCTCTCAGAAACAAGGGCCCGGCCCCAGCCCCGGCGCTTGACCGGGTTGGCGGCCACACCTGTAAGTAGTTTGAAGTGTGGTTGTTACGCCCGTAAACTCAAAGCCCCGAAGAGCCTTCAACACCAATATGCCTCGAAACAAACCAGAAATGACACAGACAAGGTAAAGACATCGCGTTACACTGCATTACACTACACCGCATGATATCGGAATACGGTGCATTGTAGCATGTCTTGCTACTTCGGAAACTTTACGGTAGGGTCCTAAACCTTTGGAGCTTGAAGAAACAACCCCAAATCCTTCCTGAACCCTTAACCGAGTGCCTCCTTGCGCGAGTCCAGGGGTCCAAAGAGCCCAAGGGCTGTGTAGGGTTTAGGGTGTTGGGGTATGTTGGGGTCTAGCATCTACTATCGGGGAACCTTTCCATGAACAGATCCCAGGCAAGAGGGGAGACTGTCCGTGCGAAAGGCCCTGAAGTAATTACAGATAAAGTCAGCACTGCCATGCTTGGAACTACCTTACGTCTTGCTGTGCCTCCTCCTTCACGTGCTCGGCATCCTCGTCCTTTGAGGGTGTAGGGCTTACGGTGCTTTCACAGAAGTGATTTAAATTTGCTACGGGGTTCCGGAAAGTTTTTTCAGGGCTTTGTAGGGCTTGATAACCTCAACCTTCTAAGTTCCCCAGTAACCCTTTGCTTGCACGGCTGATTCATACAAAGCGACTGCGTTCAGGGACAACAAAACCAGAATCCCTGTATTGACCTTTTTGAGCGAAGCGTGTTTGTTGATCAGGGGTCTAGTTCTTGCGGTTACTACACATTGACATTGGACCCCATCATGCGCAACATGCGCGCCGAGGCCCAAGCCGAAGGTCAACATGTCAGGCACAGCGGTGCCGGGCTGGGCCTCCGCACATGAGGAGTCTTGGACAATCACTCCTAGTCGGACCCAGTGCCTCAAAGGTTTCATGTTTCAAGCATTTTCAATACCCCTGGCTCTGAGTGTCCCTAAGCTGCTAGGACCCTCAATTTCATGGGGTTCCCGCCAGTTCTAAATAAATTGTTATGTAGGTTGTGGTGGGGGTTGCAGGTACCTAATGCTGACCAACCTGCTTATATTCGCGGTTGTAAACTGCTTGCTGACTCCCTTAACTCTTCAAATTACTGGTTTGGCTTCGGAGTCCGGGAATAATAGGGTTTGGGTCCAAGGTTCAGAGAGCTTCAGCGTTGCCACGACTGCTTCAAAATTTACAGCTGCTGCCGCTTGTAGTACCAACACAATCAATGGCATTTTTCAGAGCCACAATCCTGTGCCCTGAAATCTGAAACCCGGAAATAAACTGAAGCTCATGACCTACAGCCTCATGGCCCGCTAATGCAGCTGCACCGTGAAAAAGACTTCAGCCAAAGCAACGCACTGCCTCCCCAGAGCGTAAACCCGGAATAAGCCCCAAAACACATACTGCAGGTCCTGAAGTCCATCTACAGCTCCAAAGCATAACCCTGAACCTTCAGTCCACAAGACTCAGGCCCTAAACCGTATGAGTTCACGAGTTGAGACCCTGGTTCGTAAACAGCCATTTCATTTAAGAACGGCAATAATGCAAGGATCCCTGGTATTGACCTTACTGAGGCAAGCGTGTCTGTCATCAGGCAGTGATGGATTCGGTTCTTGGAGTTGGTTTCTAGTCAGGTTTCGGCATGGGGCGCGGGGTCTGTAGCTCAGAGTTTAGGGCCTCGGGTTTCGGGCAAAATCTCGGGTCGTGCTGTTTAGGGTTTCAGGTTTTGGTGTTTCAGGCGACGGTACCACGCTTTGGGATGCTTTTGGGGCTTAGGGCACCATGATGTAAGGTTCAGTTTTGAGGTATGGGGTTTTAGGTGGCTTGCATCGAGCAAGGGTCGCAAGGCTTCGGGTTCCAGGCTGACGAATAAGGCCTTAGGTGGAACGCATGACTTTCAAGGGCGTAGCCACTGACTAAAGCAATGATGAACGCGCCTCTCAAGTGGTTCGTGGGGTCAAGCTCAGAAAAAAACCAGAGCCTACACTCCAACCCTAAACAACCTGAGCACACAAACCTTATAAAACCCTGAACCCGAAACCGCTAGCCGACATATCTAGATGGCCCCTAAATCCAAAAACCGGAGCAACGCTCATGCAGGCCTGCGCAGGCGTACCGAAGATGTCACCCTGGAAAAACGACAGGTGGGGGTGGGGGGAGGGCTGAATCTCTCTGTCTAGGGCTTAGATTTTCGAGCTTCAGCTTGAAGGTCTAGAAAATCGGAAACCCCTCGTTCCGCTTGGAGCCGGGTCAGGTCGTAGCGACGGTGCTGAATGTGTCGCATTCTTGCCTTTGGAGAGACGCTAACTGTTTGCGGATTCTTATGTGGGATTGCCCTCAAGATTCGCTTGTGGGCCGGGAGGGCTGAGTCCAAGGTTTCAGCAGTCCCTGACGAACTAGGTTGGGTTCGGAGAGTACAGGTGGGGATGAACATCAAGACTTGTGTTTTTTGGGGTTAATGTGTGGCTTAAGATTTGAGCGTTAGGCTTCAGGTTTCGGGGTTTAGGTAGTGGGAAGTGGAACAAAGTGCAAGACTATGGTCAGGAAGAACTCAGTTCGTCAAAGTACATGCGACCCAGAAATGCTCCTCAACTTGAATACCCCAACCGACAACCCCAAAACCCCATTGCCCGGAGAAAGCTCTTGACCGTCACTCCTGGCTAGTTGCAGGTGGCATTTAACCCTCAGCTTCAGACCCCTGATTGTATCATGGAAACTAACCACACGTAGAATTGAGGTTTTACGGCTGAGAGTTTTGATGCTCCCTTCTCACTACAATGCTATACTCCCCGGGCTGACATTCTGCCAAATCATATAAAGATCTCGGGCCACATGCTAGAACCTCACTGCACTCCAACGAACTCCTGAGCACTGAGCACCGTGCTTGGTGCTCCCAAGCAGGAGTGGCCTGACCAGGATAAGGCTTGCAAGACTGGGTGGCAGGCGGGATAATCATGACAAGCCAAATCCCTTGGCTTTTCTCGGAAAAGATTCGATGTCATAACCCTTCGCCTGCCAGATGCATCAAAACTGATGTAAAGCTCACGCGCATTGGACCCAATGCTACATTATCTTAATGAGTCCTTGCTAGACCACGTAAAGCTTTGCCCGACTCTCAAAGCCGTTCAACCGTTCGGGTCTAGCGGTGGTGAGTACAGCTCGAGGCCAAAACAAACAGCAGGAGCGCTTCTTAAAACGATGTTGTAGTACACCTCAGCCGACGAAACGACGGCAACGAGGGGCCTGCTGCTCAAAGAAAACCTAATCTTTACAACGCCAGCCCGATATCTGACTCACCTAGTAAACTCTTCGTGCGAACCTCTGCCAACACTCGAACGCTTGAAGATCCATCACTTTAAATCAGCAGCGCGGAAATTCCCAGGCCCTGGGTTCGGGTTTTGGGTTCTACGGCGCTAGGGCCCAAGGATCTAGCATGTAAAGCCTAACTTACCCCAAAACCCGAAAACCTGGAACCCAAAAAAAACCCAAGATTCCCAAACCCTGAAGATTCCTCAAGACCCTTTTAAAACCCAATGCCCGCGCCGCCCTACACCTCTAAACAAAAATAAAAAGGGTTTAGGGTTTAGGGTTTCGGGGTTAGGGTTGAGGGTTTAGTAGGGAGCCCTAAACCCTAAACCCTAGACCCGGGGTCGGCTCCTTCCGCGTGCTCTGCAGCCTTTCCGCGCTGGATGCGGCATGGAGACGAGAATTGGAGGCCTCTCTCCAGGGCTTCGGGTATAGGGAAAAAGGTGTAGGGTTTAGAGTTTAGGGATACAGAGAGGGAAACCAGCTAGGCCACCCCAAGAATATGGGGTTTAGGGTTTAGGGATATAGGGTGTAGGGCCTCTACCAGAAATCTTATTCTAGAATTCTAGAACCCTGTAGTGCCCCTTGTTTAAAGGGAGCCCTATTCTAGAAGCCTGCAGCGCCCCTTTTAGAGGATATGGAAAGTTCTGGGGGATTTCAAAGCTCGGAGTTGGGCTGAAGGCTTCGAGGATCAAGGGACTCCCCCAAGAAGAACCCAGTAAACCTTAACCCCTAAAGTCTAAACCCCTTAAGCCCTACACCCGATTGCAACCCCGCAGAAAACTCTAAACCAAATGCAGTCCTATCAACAAACCCCCAAAACTCCTAAAATCCGATTGAACTGAAACCCTAAACCTTAAATCTCTAAAAACTAAACCCCAATCCCTAAACTCCTACAGAGCCGGAAAGCCGCGATCATCGAGCTGCTGATGGCATGATCCGACCACTGATTCACTCTCTCCTGGGTGGCCGCGTAATAAAGAGGCCTTAGTAATTACCCATGCTATTTTGAGGCTCCTTAATATAATTAATAATTACATGTATAAAATACCCCCCAAACCCAATTCTAATGATTAAGGCCCCTGCATTCCTGGTCAAGGATGCTGCCCTGGCCGGCGCGTGCGTAGTAATTCCTCTGGCCGGTCGCGTAAAGCACGTAACAAGACCGCGCACCATGTGCAACAGTGTTAGTAAATATCATGACTCACAGCCTGACGTGTAAAACCCAAGAGATCGCATCCGGATAGTCCGATGTGGTCTTTCGGCGCAGTGTATCTTTGCAGGCTGGAAAGGAAAACTGCCTCTTCTTTCATCCCAGCGCACCCGCACCCAAAACCCCGCGAAGTGACGCGATGCCCAGTCGGACTAATGACTCATGCCCATCTTAATGCAACGGGCTTCAAGCACTTACAATGTGGCACTCGCAATGATAAACATCTTACTCTGCTGCCCGAATGCCTGCATGGTATAACACGCCCAATAAATGTTGAGTCTTGTCCATACATCCAACCTGGGCTCGTAAAAAAACGGAAGAAGTAGAATCATAGAACCCAGAATGGAAACATAACAACCTGACCGGACAACTAAACTTCAACCTTGCTGTCTGCAAACCCAGATCTGATTGTTTAGATGCCGACTTGGCTACTACGAGCAAAGACATCAACCTTCCGAACCGAAACCGGTTCCCTCTCCCTGCAACTCCCGGAGACTGCAAGCCAAAATCTCAATCTAGGGTTTTCAACCTGCAAAACCCTACACGCCAAATCTCCCACCCTGAACTGAACAGCAAACTTTCAACCGCAAGCTGCAAAATCGCATCATCCGTAAACCCTACAATCTTAAACCCACAGGTCCCCTGCCCCTGCACCTGTCTGCCAGAAACGAGACGATGGAGGCGAGCACGGTCAACGCGTGCACCCGCGGACCTCAAAGCTTTAAATACTCGCTGTACAAACGGTTTGTTAAAGGGCGTTCCAGGTATAAGGGTTATATGCGGGTAGAGCGTCCAGATCTGAACGAACTTTTTTTTACTCATGAAATACGCTTTGAGTCATCATAGGCCCCTTAAGATTGATGATTTCGGGAATACCTGGAAGTCAAAGTATATTCAACCATTTTGGGGCCTTTCAAGGTTCGTAAAGATTGTGCACGGGTTCTGTAAGCATTTTATGCCTTGAGGTTCGGGCTCGGGATTCTGAAGCTTCCGTACAACTCCAAGTGTACGAAGTGAATATCTACCGTGGGATCCAGAACCTGTACATCTACAGATACTAACAACTCTGTCAATTGTGGGTTATTTGGATCCCGAAAGAAGTTTTCAGTGTCGATGCTGAGGTTTCGACGGGTTTTTGATAAACTTTCTCAGATCGGTTTCATGTGTTATCATTACGGGTTTTGTAGGGTGTAGTGTTTGAGTGTTTAAGGAGTTGCATCGTACATCCCGGACCTCTCAACTTTCGGGACCAACACCAAATCGCAAAATACGCCCTCGCCAACCAAGCATCTTCAAAGCCTCACTAGCCACCAGCCCACATACCCAGAACGGGGATTTCAGGGTACAATGTAGAGTGGAATGAAATGGGGTCTACCGGCGAATAGCATTAAAATCTGTATTGTTTACGGCGTAAACACTAACCCAATCCAAAACCAAGTAACGATTAAACTTGCAAGAAGCATGACAAGACTACAACAACACTTGGCACTAGAGATAGGATTGGCAGACTCTGACCAGATGGGACCTTGCACCCCAACGCTAAAAACTTTTGCCCATGCTTTGTTGTCAGCACGTTAACCCTAAACCAGACACCTCCGTTCCCTTTACGCTCCAAAGTTCCTGACCGTCAAGGGCTCTCCATAGCGAGGCGTCGGTGCATGAAAGATGGGAATGGCTTTTCAATTCTTCATTTTGTTCCAACCACATGCTGCCAGGCTCCTGAACGAGGCTTGTGGTCATGACGGAAAATAACCCTGAACCCTACATGCTACAGTCCACCCCCCTCTGGTGTTTCGGGAAAAAGAAAGCCATGTGAATTTCCTGCACTATAATGGGTTTGACAAATTAGTAGCATTGCTTATTCCCTTATGCTCTGTATGTATGTATTGTATAAGACACCCTGCAGTCCTATTATACTTAATTATTCAGGCCCTTATAATTAACTCTTGCTCGTGTGCTCAAGGCAGGATATCCTCAAGAACCCAAAACTTGCATTACGACCACAAGCACCGGCCAGCATCAACAAATGTCTGTCACTACCGAGTCACAACATGTACAAAATGAGACCCGGGCCGTTGCACCCATGGCACATGGTGTATCGCTCATCTTGTTTCAGGCGTTTTAGAGTGCGATAGTGATACTTACGGGTATGGAATGTGCATGGGCTTGAGTTCTTTAAAGAGTTCCATACGCAACGCCCCCGTGCACAAACTCGATGACAGCAGTCCTGTAAGAAACACTGTGACCGCCTTCAGTGGGGATTGTTTGCCTACCATTGGATTTGAGGTCATCTTCTGGAGGGATGGTGGCTCACGACACGAAGCTGAAGGTTGAACGGGCATCATAACGACAGCAGTCATAGCTGAGCCTTGCACGTGATGTCTTTGCATTGCGCGGCTGTCCATGCCAACAGTTGCGACGGCTTCTCAGGCCCACATAGCTTCACTTCTGAGTAATGATTCTGATAGTTGCCGTTTTCATCACAACATCTTAAGAAATATCTCAGCGATGTTGCAGCAATTTCATCGAAGTAATCAGGGTGTTGCATTCGAAGCCATGGTCTCGATCAACTTGTGGAGTTCGCACGCCTTCTACACGCAGAAGCTTGAGAGTTGAGCAGCAGCAGGAGTCCACGGTCATGCGGGGAAAGAACATGAACACGGAGCAACTTCAAGTTGTGGCCGATTGTTGGTGTGGGGTGTCCCTCTAGCAGGTTGCGGGGATTTCAAAAGCCTGGGTGCACGCGACGACTCGATAAATTTCCACTTGGGCCAAGCACCTGCTCATCGACGGGTCTTCAAAGATTTTTCAGTTGGCTTTCAGGAGAATGGCTTTTGACAAATGTTCCCGAGACTACGTGACTTGTTCTTGTTTGATTCGAGGCCGGGGATGTAGATAAAGTATGACTTCAGGTTCATCATAGTTTTAGGCGTCTTGTACCCGCACCCTACAACATGGCAATCTCGGATCGAAGTTGATGAGTGAAGGGCAACCTTTCCATCTTGGAGATGTGGGTAGCAAGAGTGCTTCTCAACAAACTGATAGAGCTCGACAGCATTGTCTCTAGGATGAATTATGCAGCTTTCGTAACCGTTAAAGCCTGGACCACGAGCATCGACCGAATTCGGGTTATTTTGTCCATTGGCGAGTGATACCTTCCATGATCCAAAGCAATGCCATGTGATCTCTCACAGAAGTGTCCGTGCACCTGGCAGCAACTACCCCGCACTTGCGACGATAATTAAGCTGTGCTTCGAAGAAGCACACGAACTACCCTCTTGAATTCCGACAAACTTGCACTCATCTGCTTTGCAGGATCTCCTGCGATATCGAACCCAGAAGCCAGCCAACTGTGCAGTCGGCTACTCTTTATGAACCCTAAGCCCTAAACCCTCCGACCCGGTAGAAAGGCAGGCAGCCTTGGTGCGATCTGGCATCATCGAGTGGCCTCCAGCTGGAAGGGATGGACTTACTTTTGGGTTTCGGGTTCGGAAGAAAATGTGGATGCTAGGCTCAGCAGGTTTTAATGCAGCATCGAGAACACGGAAGCGCCGCTGGGTGGCTCGTTGGGACGGGGAACAGCATACTTCTGACAACTATTGCAGCAGGTTGCTTCCGTAGACGTGTGCAGAGAACAACCTCCGACACGCCAACCCACTGACCCAAAACAACATACTGCCACCAGTAGGTTCATTGCCTTGTGGCCTCCGTGATACTAGCATAATTACCTTGTCATGGCGGTGGTGGTTGTGTCAACCGACGTCGTCTTTTGGTCGTCAGTAGTAATAGTAGTCGTCGTCGTGGTAGTCGTAGCAGTGCAGTGGAAACAGGTAGTCACCTAGTCGTAGTCGTATTAGCAGCAGAAGTCGTCGCAGAAGTCGGAGTTGTCGTAGTAGGCGTAGGCGTTGGCGCCGTCGTAGTAGTAGTAGTGGTAGTAGTAGTAGTAGTAGTAGTTGTAGTGGTTGTAGTGGTTGTAGTGGTAGTAGTAGTAGTAGTAGTAGTAGTAGTAGTAGTAGTAATCGTAATTATTATTAGTAGCAGTAGTGGCAGTAGCAGTAGTAGCAGTAGTAGCAGTAGTAGCAGTAGTAGCAGTAGTAGCA
>CAJNJA010008184.1:0-15617 GCA_905231915.1 Symbiodinium necroappetens
GTACCTGCTTGTCTGTACATAACACATCCTAAAGATAAGACTAGATACCTGAAAAGGGGGTGGGGCATGGCCCTAAAGGTAGGGCCAAGGAGCAACGCAACCCCTAAACCCTAAGCCTTAAACNNAAGCCTTAAACCCTAAACCCCAAAAGCCAGAGCCCTAAACCCGAAACCCTAATCCCTAAACCCCTAAACCCATAAACCCATAAGCCCTAAACCCTAAACCTCTAAACCCTAAACCCCTAAACCCCTAAACCCCTAAACCCTAAACCTCCCAAACCCTAAAAACCCTAAAACCCCAAACCTCCCAAACACATCGGCGAGAGAGAGGTCTGCGAGCAAGTCCAGAAGCCCGATGGGTCCGTTCGCGCCGGAAGGAGATCTGCGAGCTTTCGAGTCGAGTTTAGGGTTTAGGGTGTAGGGTTTAGGGTTTAGTTAGGTTTTAGGGTTTAGGGTTTAGGGTTAAATTAGGATTTAAGCTTTAGGGTTTTGGGTTTAATTGGGGTTTAGGGTTTAAGGTATAGGGTTTAGATCTTACGATGAGTTCCTTCTTTCGGGGCCTTATAGCTGATAAGGGCGCAGTGAGGGTGTTAGCAGGGTGTACATGGGCGGGGTGTTCTTCTTCTCGCTCAAGTCACCCCCAAACCCTTCTAAGAAACTCAACACCTATAAGGCTTTGTGAAGCTGCACCAAGTTTTCACCGTGAACCCAGCTGAGTCGACTGCCTCATGCCTCCACGACCCCGAAACGACGAAACGCAAAATGCAAATCCGCAAGAAATCCACAATCCTTCCACCACTGAAAGCTTTGCCCTATTATAACCCCCCGGGGCCTAGAAACCGCACACCCCCGGAAAAGAGCGAGAGCCCTGCAACGCCAGACGGAAGGGCGTTTTGGCTGTAGTTTCGAACACCACCAAACCTTATTTTGATTGCTAAGGCTCTATCTATAGTAGCCCTTCTAAAGCCTACAAGAGCCTTTGGCAGGATGTAATTATTAATCCCCAAAACCCTAAATCCCTAAACCCTTAACCCGAAAACCTAAATTTAATTTAGGGCTCCGGATTTGTCGTGAGGACCTCCCCACCTTTCAAGTCGGCTGGTGCCTCTGCGGGGACCTCCCCGCCGCGGCCGCGCCAGGCTCCAGGCGCGCTTCGGGTGTACTATAGGAGCCTAGATGGCCGCCAGTACTAATTTTGCGGTTCCTTGTTACAGGATTTAGGGTTTAGGGTTTAGGGTTGTTATAACTATGATGGTATAACGTACCCCAAAACCCTTGATATGCATGCACGCATGCTTCTGACACTCAGCTTGCTATACCGCTCAAGCCCTCACACGCAGTGCAGAGGCCTGGAATCGCGCGCAGTCTCAGCCGCAAGGGCTCGAAGCCTTTCGACCACAGCAGGCCTGTGCCGCCGGCCGAGTCGTGGTCGCACGAGCCTGGGCGCCGGAGGAATCCCGTACAAGGCACCGTTCGGTTTAGGGTTTAGGGTTTCGAAGTTCTTAGGGTGTTGAGGTTCTTAGGGCTTATAGAGTCTAGTGTTATGGGGGGGGGGGCAAGAAGAAGATTGACCATCTCTTATCGGGGCATTTGGGTCTTTGGCATGAAGCAGTTAGTACATCAGAGGTTTGGTGAGGGCAATTGGAGAAGCTGCAGCTGTGGATTCGGGATTTCGCTTGCAGCATCCAGCTTCGTCTTGTTCCTTGCCAGTGATTACCCGTACATCTTGCTCGCCAGTCGTCAGCCTTTTGCAGTACTGCTACAAGTTGTCCACTACTGGTCATGACGCTAGTGGCCGCTAGTGCACAGCTCTTTGGAAGCGAAAGACAAGCGCCTCAACAATCCGGCATGCATGCACCGCGTCTGAGGATTCTCGAGGCCCCAGAGCCCCTCCGGTCTTGATCAGCGGCAAAGTGCTCCCTACCCTAAGACTCCAAGTATACAAATAGTACCCACTTTGGGGTCTAAAGTCTATAAAAAGTACCTACTTTGGGCTATTTGGAGTCTTAGGGATATTTCCTCGGGAGAATCCTAAATTCTGCAGCTGCGAAGATGGAAAACAAACGAAAATTTCGACTCCCAGCACCCGAAAGCTCTTAGCTCCAACAGTTTGTACATCGAAAAACATGCAGACGTGTGGAACGTATCATTCTGTCGGTGCTTAGAGGCAACCGGTACTGTAGCTTAAGCATCATTCATCCATGTTCTAAGTTTATGCACTTTGCGGTCTTCAAGCAGGACCCCTCTCGGGGCGGCTCCTCCCGTGGCGGCTCATCAGGACGGGGGTTCTGCTTCAATTGATGGACAGAACCCGAAAAGCGGATGATAAACACGGTTCCCTCGTTTTGCTGCTGCTGCTGCTCCTGCTGGGAGAACGTTTCTGGCGTTCTCACCTAAACCCTAAACCGGGGAACGGGCCTTGTGCTGAGAACCGTGGCACATATCAGACAAATGTTCTCTCAGTGGCATAGAGTTGGGCTTCCAAGGTATATCAAGGGAGGGTAATATAGGGGCCTTTCTAATTAGAATAGGGTTTTGGGGGGGTGCCTTATTATAACTATAGTATAATATACCCTATATTGATCAAGGCCCCTATAGTAGTAGGTTGCAAGCAGGATCATATGTAAACTCCTTGCTCGCATACTCTCCAACCTGCTTCTCACGTGGCACATTGAGAAACGTTTGCATATCTTCGGCAGTTATTGTTCTACAGAGGTATATGTACTTATTTATATTGGGAGTTGCCCGGAACTACAACCCAACTGCCAAGCTCTAAACCAAAGCCTAAGCAGTCCCCTGATCCTGTCAGTAAGGAGTCGTGCCGAGGATCTCCAAAACGTGAGCACTCTGAGGTGCTTGAGTTTGGGGGCCGGGAATCCAAAGCAGTCCCTTACTTCATAGAGCTCAGTTCGAGCAGAAATGACACCCGTCCCCCCAAACCCTACTGAATGCCTTGAAGCACGATCAAACTTTGCAACACCTTATCCGAGCTTCTACACCCATGATACCCTTCAACTCCGAACGAAGGAAAGTCCTCCCGGTCGTCGTCGCGAGACATAGCGAGGGACGGCCGCAACCTCGAGGGTCAATCTGCGTGTGGGCTCGGACTCGTTCAAAGGCGTGGCCTGAGGCCCGCAAAAGCCCTAGACCCCTACAGGATGTAGGCTGCAGCTTTAAGCTTGACCATTGGAGGGAGTTCGGGGCCAAGACCTTTTCAATGGTTGCTGCCTTTGGAAGAGCTATACAGGCGTGCATCGGATTTCCTTTACCCATCGTTCCATAAAACCCCTCTTGAAATCCACGTCTTCACAGTTGCCAAGATCTCACCTTAATTCGGATTGCTTTAAGTAGGCTTGTTTTCGAGAGCTCCTGCCTGAATTACGGCATCTGGTCGAGAGACATGGTGTAGGATTCTGTGTCTCATGAATCCGGCAGATTTTCTTGACCCTAAACCCTAAACCCTCAACCCTAAACCCTAGGGCCCTAGATCCTAAACCCAACCCTACACCCTAAACCCTAGTTAGTGCATGACCTCTGGGTTGAAGGGTATAAATTCCATGCTGCAGAGAATGTAAAGGCGTTCACATCATGAAGCACGGATTACAGTTAGCATGCTGCTACATAGGTGTCTGTATATGGTTTCGCGCACGCAAGCAAGCCTAATTCAACATAACATGCAGCAGCAACGTAAACAAGCGCAATGTGCCATAGCGCAGCACGGGAGCAGCGCATGGTGTGCATACATGCGAGTGGGAGATGCGAGAGAGCGGCAACTATAACAACCACAGTGCACCACCATGCATCGCAACCCTAAGCCCTAAACCCCTAAGGTTTCGCCCGTACAAAGACGCATCATACTGCAAGACCAGGGCCATGAACTTCAACACTTACCTATAGAGTGGGAAGCTGCCGCAGCACAGGAAAGGCAAGATTCAGTCGCAAAAAGAATCTCGAAAACATGACATGGCAGCTATCAAAGAGCATGCTAACCCTACCCTGAAGCCTAAACCCAAATGAAGTATCTTGTGACATGAAACACCTCAGCCCTTCGCTCAGGTGACATCTCTTCTCGCTGTTCTTCCGGCTGCCGCGACCTCAGATCGGTAAACCTTGATAAACCCTTAACCCTAAAACCCTAAACCCTAAAACCCTAAATCCCTAAAGCCTAAACCCTAAACCCCTAAACCCTAAACCCTTAACCTCCAATCCTCAACTCCCCACCCCTCACCCCCAACACCCCGCAACCGGTTTATGGTTTTAGGGTTTAGGGTTTAAAAGGGTGCCAAAGCTCCAACCTTAAGCCCGCAAGGAAGCCTAAACCCTAAACCTCAAGCCGCCAGGGCTTTGGGACTTCGAATCGGATGGACCTGTAGGGTTTTCTAGAAAGCTCTAGGACATTTTCCGGTGGGTAGTTACCGTTCTAGGAGCCTTATAGAAGGTCTATATACCTTGTAGAAGCCTTATAGAAGCCCTAAAGACCCTAAACTCCCCACCTGTAGTTTCCTGTAAGAATCCTAGTAGATGTTTTAGAAAAACCTAGTAGAAGACAGAGCACAAGCATCGGGTTCTTCAAGGCTCGCAGTCTGTAATACGAGAAAGTAAGTGCAGGGTTTAGGGTTTAGGGTTTATAGGGTTTAGCGTACGGCGTACGGTTTTGGACATCACTTGAAGGTGCTTACGCTATCGTCACAAGGATGGTGGCGCCAGCATGTCAAGATGTGTCACTGCAGTTAAGAGATGCTTTTTTTTACAATGGCTTCGTTTTTGGGTTGTAAGAGACATCTCAAGAAAAAGCGCAGTTCAGAACAGCCACCAAACTCTGGTTTCCCGAAGAGGCATCGGGTTGAGGATGTAGGGTAGAGACGGATCTCGTGCTTAGAATTTGAGGCCGTCGGATTTCAAGTGCGGGGTTTCTGAGCTGAAGACCGTGGGCCCAGCCCCAAGTTAGGCATTCCCTCGACAACAATTTCCTGGCAATCCACACACACGTCATTGGTGCATTCTCTGAGGATCTCTTGTTAGACCGCCTGGAGAGTCTTACAGGCTTGACACTGAGCAAGTGGGAACCTTGCTGCCGAAACGGCATGACTGCATGGTCTGGTACCTGCAAGGCTCAGAGAAAAAGGGAGAAAGAACGCGACAGAGAAACCCCACGGGGAGAGAGAGAGAGAGAGCAAGAACTACCATAATGTACCAGAGTATACCAAAATACTGTATGCCATATTATCGCATAAGACTGTAGTATAAGATGATATACTCTAGAATATAGAGTATCCTACAGTGTAGTGAAGTATATAGGGAAGTATCGTATCCGGGCTCCCGCAAGCTACGCCCGAAGCTGCTCTAAATCCCGAGGGCCCCGTGGTGCCGGTCTCGGAAATTTCGGGCTGACGATTTTAGGGGTTTATAGGGCTTTTTTGGGGGGGTGGTTTAGGGGATTTGGGTTTTTGTTTTAGGTTTAGGGCTTACGGTTTCGGGGTCTAGTTTTTTTGTTGGTGGTGTAGGTAGGGTTTAGAAGCTTCTACTGAGCGCAGAGCTACCTCGAAAGCCCTGTAATGCACACAGTTTGATCCTGAGCCCCCAAACTAAACCCAGTGATCCCTAAGCCCAATGATCCCTGAACCCTAAACCCTAAACCCAATGATCTTAACAGACTACCCTGTAGCCCAAAACTACACGAAACCTTCGCTACCCCACGGCTTTTTGTTGAGACGCTTTGGTAGATCGGAGAAGAGGCGCTTCAAGCGGAAAACAACCTGAACCTGAACCCCTACCCGCTGCAACCTGGATCCGGGACTAGACCCGCCTCAAAACAAAGCTGCATGCAAGAATTCTAGGGATTACGGACCCTAAACCCTAAACCCTAGACCCTAGAGATTATATCTTATAAACCGTAAATCCTAAATCCTAAACCCTAAACCCTAACCCTCAACCCTAGACAAGCCGACAAGATGCTGAAGGCTGGGAGACCTCCACCAATTCTTCAGAGCCGATCACGGATCTTATCCCGTCGCAGCTTCAGAATTTGCGGGTAATATAGGGGCCTTAATAATAATCACCTCTACTGTTTTGGGGGGCTCCTTATTATGCTTACAGCATAATGGATCCCCAAACATTCTAATTATTTGGGCCCCTACATTAGGGTTTAGGGTTCTGGCGCCCTGGTTTCAGGTGTTGGAGACTTAGGTTTCGGGTGTTGGGCCTGAAACTCTGGGGTTTGAGCCTTAGGGTATCCATGGCTTTAGGTTTAGGGTGTGGGGTGTTTGGGGGTTTTTAGGGTTTGGGGTTTCAGGGTCTAGGGTTTTGGGGTTTTAGGGTTTAAGGTTTAAGG
Organism: Symbiodinium necroappetens; assembly: GCA_905231915.1. NCBI lineage: Eukaryota > Dinophyceae > Suessiales > Symbiodiniaceae > Symbiodinium > Symbiodinium necroappetens. The sequence continues at coordinate 6,331 of CAJNJA010008184.1, forward strand.
TTTAGGGTTTTGGGGTTTTAGTGTTTCAGGGTTTAGGGTTTGGGGTGTGTTGGATGTGCAGTCCAATGCGACAGCTGCCCAAGGCTAGGACACGGGGTTGGTGTTCGTGGTACTTGGGCACCCGGGGAACTTAGCAAGTGGGTCGTAAGGGGAGCTGTAGGCAAGCTAACGTTGGTGATCCTACTCTTACTTAAACCCCCCAAAGTGGGTAAAATAAAGGCCCAAGAACCTTAAAAGGCCATTATTTTACATACTCTTGGGGTCCAGGTAACACTGTTTTACACCTACCTGCAAAGTCCCTCGATCTTTCAACTACGGAGTTACTGTATGTGTTGCGGCGGCTGCTTTCGGAAGAGAGCGGGGTGAGGGTGGAAAGCAGGAGGGAGATCTGCAGTTCCCCTTCGGATTCATCTATCGCTGCCCTCTTAGGTGCACTCAGAGGCAAGCTCATAAGTTTTGGGGGTTCAGGTTAACGGTCGGCCATGCTTCTGCTGGTGTTGGTCTTGACCTATCCTTGCCCGGGTGGCAATATCAAGGCAAGCAGATCGAGCCACCAGGAATTGTAGAGTGCACAGCATTGGCATTCTGAAATGTGAATACCCCATGCTACCAGTACAATGACGAGGCGGAACTGAGTTGATTCTGAAATCCGGGAACCCTGAAATTCCAAAAACTCTGCAAAGAACAATCAGTATCCCGAAACCCTAAGCCCTAACTGCCACATGGTCTCTCACTCTCACTGCCGCCCTGCGAAGCCCAAAAGCAGGTTATGACGCCGCCCTTTCTGGACAGAACCCTTGAAATAGTAGGGTAGCAGGTCGAAATCCTACCACCCCGCCCCGGGCAGCCTGAACCCTCAGCCCTAGACCCTCAACCCTAAACCCTCAACCCTCACCCTTAGTCACTCAGAGAGTTGCCAGCGAGGTCTCCCTTGGAGTCGAAGGGTCTTCTGATGCCGGATCCGATCCGGAGCGGCCCTGAAGAAGTGTTCTAACACGGGTTCACGATGGGCTCTAGAAGGGTTTAGGATTTAGGGTTTAGGAGGGGTTCTGCTACATTGCTACATTGTTGCTGTAATGGTACTACGGGTTCTATGAGGAGTGTTATCAGGGCTTGGAGCGGATCTATGGGGAGTGTGATGAAGGTTTCAAGAGGCTTCCTACGGATGGTTGTCAGGGTTTTACGTGGTTTCTTACAGATTTGGTTTTACAGTGTGACGGCTCAGGATTTAGGATTTACAGTCAGGGTTTAGGGTTTAGGGGTTCAGGATTTAGGATTTACAGTGGGGCCTCTGTAGAGCTTTCTACCTGAACCTCCTTGTCCTTCAGTCTTGGCTTAGCTGCCGTCCTAACATAGCATGGCTGGCGAAAGTTTGATGCCCACTGTATACCCCCGATACAGACCAAGTATAATGCACCCTACAGCCCCTGTTCTAGCTAGTTGTGGCCCCTCTATGACCAGGCTAGCGCTTGCAGCGTTTGCTATCGTCGCAGACCGTTCGAAGCACTCTTCTATGACCCATCAGTGTATTAATTCTGTGGCAGTTTCGGATGCAGAGGCTTCGGGGATAGAACACCTGGGTTTCTGATTCTAGGTGATTTGGATACTATTTCCTTCAAGCTCTGCTTCGACCATTTCCAATCGCAAAGCTCAAGTCTTTCTGATAGGCCTGGGCAGCGCAACCGCCCGAAGCTGTGCACACCATCTTCCCAGATTCCCCGATACATTGCACATGATTTAGGGGTTTAGGGTTTAGGGTTGAGAGGTTTTCGGTTTAGGGTTTAGGGGTTTAGGGTTTTGGGGTTTTGGGGTCTAGGGGTTTAGGGCCTTACGTGTTAGGGTTCAGGTGGGGTCTAGGGTGTATCATACGGTTGATGAAGAATATAGTAAATCCTGCATTACCCATAATAAGGGGTATTTTTGAATATACCATAATTCCCATGGTTTAGGGTCCTTTAAGGTAATGCAGGATTCATATATCATCAACAGTAGTATCTTCCCCACGCCAGGACTGGGATCATCCCCCCCGCGCTGCTGGCCGAAGATCATGCAGCTAGTGCCGAAGCGGTACGTGCACGAGGCTCAGAGGTGTTGTAACTACATATGCGCTCTCGTTCATGGGCGTAGTGCAGGATAGCATGACACGGGAGACGGTCTTGTAAAGCATTTTGCAATCATCATCAATTCGCCCATCGCAGCCAGCCATGTTCATATCTCTGTTTTTTTGGGCGTGCGTGTGTGTGTGCGTGTGTGTGTGCGTGTGGGTGGGTGTGTGTGGGTGTGTGTGGGTGTGTGTGGGTGTGTGTGGGTGTGTGTGGGTGTGTGGGTGTGTGGGTGTGTGGGGGTGTGGGGGTGTGGGGGTGTGGGGGTGTGGGTGTGGGTGTGGGTGTGGGTGGGTGGGTGGGTGGGTGTGTGTGTGGGTGTGGGTGGGTGGGTGGGTGCGGGTGGGTGGGTGCCGGTGGGTGGGTGGGTTTATGTGGGTGGACCGGAGGTTGTGTTTGTTTGTGTTCCTGTCCCAAGCGTCACAGACAAGAGCCCTGGAGAAAGGGAAGAGCATTCCAGCTTCGATTCTGCACTGCTATGACCTCGAACCTATCATATATTTGTATGTGTCTGTGTGTATATATATATATGATCAAGTGTCTGGGGCAGCTGGAGGGTGGGTTGGGGCGACCAGTCACAGAGACGGTCGGGATCTTACGCAAGCCCTGCGCAAGCCATAAACCCTATAACATAGGACATGCTCCTGTCTTTATTAGGTATTTTAAACCCTTTACCCAACCCAAAACCCCGCCCAAACGTCCACCGTAAGCCAAAGCAGAACAAAAACCTTTCAACCCTAACGAACATGCACCTCAAACCCTCCCCACGCCCTTGTCGACTCGAAGCCTTAGAACTTGTACATTCTAACCCTAAACCCTAGGCTATTGAGCTCAGCCATAAACCCAAGACCCACCGGGGGAAGAGGGATCCCACACCCCAGCTTACAGGGAAGGGGGGGGCATCGTGGACCATGGGGGGGGTGGGGGCCGGCGGAGCGCGTGACCATATACATATACATGTAATTATGTAAAAAAACAAAATTAAAAAAAATATATATATATATGTATATATAGAATTTCGATGTGCTCTAGGACTTCTGTGCCTCTGGAAGATACGAGTGCATCCGATCACCGCCTTGCGTTCAAGCGCAGGATCAGGGCGGCTGTGGATCCTGTTGGGCTGTTACTGCTGCGACAGTGCTGGAGGCTCTCTGGGGCAGGGGGTGGGTGTTGCAGGCTCTCCAGCCTCATGATGCGTTGGGTTGTTCGCAACAAACACATGCCGAGAAAGTCAAACTGGAGCGCGTGCCTTATGTAGAGAGTGAATGTGCAGAAGTTCAGGCCCATCGCGAGATCTACCATCGCAAGAAGGAGCCCCTGTCTGCACAGCAGTTGGTGAACTGCGTGCAAAATCCCAGGACCCACGGGGGCTCGAGGGATTTGCGCTGGCACTTTGCCCCTGCGAAAGCCCGAAGGAACTGTGGTGGCTCGGGAGGATGCAAGGGTGCGACTGTGGAGCTGGCCATGGCGTACACACTGAAGCACCCAGGTCGCAATGGAAGATGCGAAGGGATGGGTGGTGAGGGTGCACGTGGTTGCACTAGCAGCCAGCACTTAGCAGCCAGCTCCAGCTTTGGCTGATTGCCGATGGCGTTCTGTGTCCGAGAAGACGGATGAACTGTTATGGCCGGACCCATGTCGAAATATCTCTAGTAGCTTCGGCCGGCACCAAATCGGCAAGGTCATGGCAAGTCTTTTTAACTTCTATTGTTGTTGCACTCGAACTATCCGTGACAGCATCAATTGAAGTGGGGTCGTATGCCCCATGAACCCTGCACCCACTCCTCAGGCATGGGCTCTCCACAGAGGCGGAGGTGCCCTATGCTGGAACAGATCAGGAGCAGAGAGGGCTGAAGATTCAGTTTGTCGCCGTTGAGATCATGACGTAAGTTAAGAACTTTCGACCGAGTGCGAGGAGCACTGGTGGCACAGCATCCTAGACCGGTGGGATAAGCAAGGAAGTGTGAAATGCTAGCTATAGGTGCAAGTGCACCAGCTGTTCGGAGATGTAATCGCGCTGCAGATAAACCTATTCCAATCAGTCAGCATACAACAAGCCACAACATGCCGTCTGCATTTAACAAACAATCGTTTCCTGCAAGTCTGCTCCCCATCGTCTGTTTGGGCCCGAGTCAACCTCTGCCGTACTACGAGTCTTACAAGCGGCCTCATAGGCTTGCACCCACGTTGCCTAAAAGAACAAGCATCGCATGCACAGGGTTGAGGCTCATGCAAAATTGGGCTTCGGGTATGTTTATGTCGCAACCTACACCTGGCATTCCTCAAGCACCGCGTCGCAGCAGCCGCGAGGATTGCCAGAGTGGGGCCGTGGCTACTTTGCAGTTGACCGACCAGGAAATGACCTCAAGTGTTTTGGTGTGGTAGAGACTCATACTGGTATTAAACTTGTTTTTGCTGACTATTTCGTTCAGAGGCGCTTACTGATGAAAGAGCGGGCAGGATTGCACACCCGTAGGCGCTGTTGGCTTAGATGATACTGCCCACGGGAATTTCGCGCTGAGACGGGAAATAGCTCCCCCCTCAACTGTGCTTCCGGCACATGTATTGCTGCCTCATGTCACCGAACTCCAAGACCCTCAACTGCAATCCTCCGAGCCCGACAGCATCGAAGCCGGCGTAGAATTGGGAAGAGAGGATGACTTGGCTGATGCGGGACTTCGGCGTGCCCAGGCGTGTCTGCACGCCTTGCCACACTTTGGCTTGGGATGTGGGAGCAGCCACTCCCTTGGTCAGCCTTGGCAGAGTTTTCTTGGCATGTACAGATGAACATAGGCCTGCCGTTCCTGAAGAGATCTACCCCGCAAGAGTCAGGCCGATTCGCGCGGCTACCACAGCCTTGGAATCCATGGCTGGGAGAAGCTTCCAGAGAACGAGCCTTTGCTGATTCGGATAGGCAGCCTTGGCTCGGTTTGCCGTGGCAACTTCGTTAATTCTTGTGGATCACTGATCTGAGGAGTACTTGCCCCTGATGCGTGCCCTGTATCATCACGGGCCGGTTGCTGTTTCTGTCAGCGCTAGCAGCTGGGATCTCTACATGACTCTTGGCTCTGGACATGGCCAAAAGAACCCAATCCGCAACTATTACCTCTGAGTCTGTGTGAAGGCCTCGCGGACTCTCTCGACCACCCCGTGCCACGGTTAACAGTGATGAGTGATGCAAGGAAGCCTTCAGTTTCAACCCACTAAGTGGTTTTCTTGGCGCGATCCGTTCTTGTTTCGGGGAGCACTGCCGCGAGCAGGAATGGTATCTTCGACTACTGCGACAAGAACGCCATCATCGATCATGCTGTTGTCCTGGTCGGCTACGGACGAGATCAGCAGTTGGGAAAGAAGTGCCCCTGCCAAAACTTCAACCTCGAAGGCCATGACATGACATGACGTGACATCTCCCTTTGCGGTTTCAATGTGATTCTGTCGGCGCTAGTCGGGAATGTCGGTTTCTAGCATTCCAAATATTCCAGCTTCGTGTGCAGAGGACGTACGGCCTAAATTCTGCGACAAAACTAGGCGGTCTAAACACGAGACTCCAGGTTAGGTTGAAAAACTACGATCCTTCAACTGGAATCTGGACCTATAAAGGCCTACAGGCCTTCAATTGGTTTGGAGTCGCATCAGCAGCCTCAGCGCTTCTACTTTGCGAGCAGGGAACTGCAGGTCGCTAATTAGCCCACCCAGCTGAAACCGAGCATCAGCAATGAAATCAATTGAGTGGATGTCCAATGAGAGAGCTGCCCAGGTATTGGACGATTCTCAATTCCTGGGGCCCCCGCTTCGGCGAGAAAGGCCGTCTTGCGTCCTTCCAGGAAGGGTTTGTTGGTAGCTGTAAAATCCTGGAAGGATTTGTGACTAGTTCATTCAGGAAGAAGGCTTGTGGCCTGCAGCTAGAGACGAAGGCGGTCATGGTACGTCAGGATCATGGCAGCGGCGACAACGACGATGTAAATGTCCATGTTGCACGAAGTCTGGATGGGAGGGTCGGCAAGCAGTGATAAAGTTGCAGCCGTTGGGGACTTCGTGCCCCCAAGGCCTTGAGGGCCGAGTTTCTCAGGAGTTTGCATGAAAGCCGGATCGCCAGAGCAGACCACCAGAGAAGGATTTCCGGCCTGCCAGGTATGATCCGCCTTCTGAGGGACGACAAGGAGGAGGCTTGAAACTTACTCCCAAATCCGAACAATGCCCCGCAAAGCTACAATTTGTACACTTGTGTCACATGTTCGTCCCTGGATCCTGCACGGTCTCAAGGGGCCTGGAGCGTCAAGTTGTGAGAATTGAAGCGCACAGGTTTTGGCCTCAAAGATTTTTGACTTCGAACACTCGCTACCTGCTTTTGCTCAGAGGGCAACCTTGCAAGTGACGGAATTTCGGTGGGGCTTCTTGCCGAGACGAAGAGACGTGCACAGGACCCACGAAACTGCCGACTTAACAGCTCCAGGATGAACAGTTAAAGTTAAATCATGCCGGCATGCTTGCCCGATAAAATCTCCAAAAGCTCAGCTCGAAGAGCCAACCCCATCCTTTTCGAGCATGCCGGCGGCACTTCTAGAAGCCTTCACCTTCCTTGAATTCATCCGAAGACCGTGAGTGTCAAAAATTTCATGGCCCCAAGAGCAAGCACCGCAAGACATTGCAGGAGAACTGGTGCGGTGTGGACAATCAGCCAGAGCTAGGAACGGGCTGTGATGGGGGCCCATCTGCTGCTGCTTGGCTGCTTCTGCAGTGTCGAGTGTAGGCAGTGCCACAAGTATGTGCAGGCATTGGTACTGCTCGAGATTGCTGTTGGCTCGACCTGATGAATGCCGGAGTTGGGCTATTCTTTTCGGGTTCACGCTTCGCCAGCCTAACTGTTTTGTATTGAAGGTTTTTGTCAGCCGGCTGTCCTCCAGGTCCGGGTTTGCGGCATGTGCGGCATACTCTACGACACTGTGGTGCCTCATTTCACGCACCTACGGGCATGCAAGAAGTCACACGCTTGATTCACAGATTGGTGTGTTTCTGCAGCTCAGCCCTGGGGCCACGGGCGTGCCATCGGAAAGGTCTCAAGGTGGTAGTTGCACTCTTTCCTTGTCATGGCAATGGTGTTGGCATCGCACATTTACATGATTCGATTGAAGTATTATGATGCAATGAGCTTTTTTCCTTTTCTTCTCGCAACATGCGGTGGCCATCCTGGCAGGCACAAGAACAGCAGCAGCAGGGTGATTGCATACTGAGCATCTCCACATCTTCCGTGCAGTCCGCTCGGAGAAGGACGGCTCAGGCTCGGGGAAAGACCCATTTATGTTCGCAAGATACACAGCAAAACAAGGTTGACACTATGCCCGAGTGGCCTGCTTTGTTGCGGAAGGTCGAAGACCTTACTGACAGCTGTTTCCTTGTCCCAGAATCAAGAGAAGCAGGCCAAGTCATGATGGCGTATAGCATCCGATCGAATCGGCCAGCAATGGTTTTCCTACCGCTTCTACCGGTCGATCCTGCAAGGGATTTGTGGCCAGGTTCTTGTGAAAATCAGTCAGCGGGTTTGCAAGCCATCCGAACCGAAGATTGTCCAACATAGCTGCCGTCAAAAGGTCGTGACTTTGCACAGCAGCTCTTGCAAGCCCATGTCCCGTTTAATGGCCCTGACAGTGGGTCTAAGCATTGAGTCTTCCCGTTTTTGAAGTACAAAGAGGGGTACTGCAGCAGGGATGAGAGCCGGAATGGTTTGAATCTTGTTCATGCTTTGGGGTTGAAGACCGGCAAATTGCCTTGCAGTGCCCGAGTCGCTGTGCTTACACGCCCCTGCATGCGTAGACAGGTCTGAGTGCACTGTCGAGAACCCTCGAGAGACAAAAGGTGCGTTGCAACATCCGGAGCCCAACGGGCGATAGTCCTCCACAAAGCAGTCTTTGCTGCCACAGCTTGGGAGGCGCCGGGAGGGACTGCGCTTCCCTCCTTACCGCCCCCGTCCCAACTTGAAGGCAGGAAGGGACCTACTACGCGGCCTTTTTCAGGGAAAAACAAAAATGCACTGTGTTCTTCATGATTATTGTTGAAGTCGCAATTCGTATCATGAATTTTACTACCATTACGTTGTGCCGGGAATTTAGAACAATTATTTTGCGGAACAGTCTTGGCAATCTTGGTCATCTTGGTCAGGGGGGGCAGCAACATTGCCAAGCCACTTGCTCGCCGACTAGTTTAGCCTTTAGAGACCAAGATTGCAAGATTGCTTGGCAATCTTGGTCTAACAGGTAAACTAGTCGGCGAGAGCAAGATTGCGTGGCAATCTTACCCAAATATTTCTTCCAAATTCTCAGCACGCTGTACCAGTACATACTATTACTATTAATACAATCAGCACAAGTATTATTAGTCGTAGGAGTCGTGGTATTATGATCATTTACAATGATAACTGTAATTCGTATTGTCACGGGGAGGAAGGGGGTGGTGGTCTGTTTTGGGCCGCAGGAACAGGAAAGGCGCGCGGCTTGATGGTCCCTCCTTCCCGATCCCCCAAGTCCAGAACTCCGCTTCTAGTCTCCTAGACGTTCTTAGCATCTCGACGTCGTCCCGCAGTTATCACGTCTTCAGAGCAAAACTCGAATGGAATGGGCATCAAGTGGCCTGGCTTTGATGACAACTTCCCTCACGAGAGAGAGGGGAGGGTCAGCTTACAGCGGGGACCGGTCGGGGCACAAACAATTAACAACAAGATTATTTTGTTGTATGTATATGATTATTTGAATTAATTTACGACCCCTCTCGAAGAGAAATTATTGTATAGATAATTCAATTTTTAAAGAACTACTGATATTGATGTTTTCTGAAAACATTTTTGTGGTCGATTAAGGAGATTTTAAGAGATTACGATAGGGGGGGCGAGCTGTCTCGTTACGATTCTCTTGCCTTCTAATTCTTCGAGATCCCTCCAAGGTATCTCTTTTTTCTCGATAGGTCAGTATAACTTAATCTTCTCAATGAATCTTGAATATTAACTTATAGACGATTATAGAAGATATATATATATATATGTATATATATGGTCACCCCCCCCAAGATCTACACTTGCAGGTTTCATACCATCTCATGCTTATTTGCACATACGTATACACTAGTCATAAGTACAGAAACCACCGCAAATATCGGTGTATTTCGCTGGTGTCCTCGAATGCATACAACCTTGCT
>CAJNJA010008185.1:0-15617 GCA_905231915.1 Symbiodinium necroappetens
GTGCGGCGAGCAGTCCCCCCCCCCCCCAAATCAGACTGCCCTGCCCTGCCGTGCCTAGAAGCTAGCACTGGACTATGGGCTATAGATGCCCAGGCATAGTGCTCTTGAAACACGAAAGTCTGTAGTGCTTTGAGAACCGAGTGGTCAGAGGTTAGGGTTCAGGGCTGCAGTCTAGTCTACCTCACCTTCACACAGCAACATCAGCAACAACAACATCATCAACAACAACAGACACAGTAGTACAAAAACAACAAGCAACACATACTTTTACTGGTAGGCCGGACTAGAATCGAAACCCGAAATTCTAGACCCAACCCTCAAAACTTGTGACCACAAGTCATGCCAGAAAGCCTAAGTATAATATACACCCACAAACCCTTCGAAACCTTACACATCGTGCTTCTAGCGCCGTCTCGCAGCATGCAAGCAGGGCGTCCCAAGAGCTGTTTCCAACCGGGCCTACGCGTGTTGTATATGGTTTACGAAAGGTCCATCGTGTGTGTGTGTGTATATATAAGGCTTGCCATCATCATGGTGTTTTTAACTCTTTACTGAAGAGTGGTTGCCAGGCAAGGCAGCATTTAGAGCTTCTGGATGACATGCATCATGATGAAAGAGCGCCTTTCCCTTAAGGAGGAAGATCTTACCCTGGGGTGGCAGGTGAATGCCACTTCTGGCCGGTGTTCTCCTTTCAGATGTAGACTAGCACGCATCTCTCAAGGGGTTTGGGGTTTAGGGTCTATAGGGAACGAAGTCATGATGCCCGAACGATCCTGAAACTGCAGCCCTTTTATCATAATACCATATCATGACATGCTGCTTCGGCCTGGGCCCATGGGAGTTTCCAGGGTGACAGCAAGTTTGGCTGCCGCCCGGCCCGCTTGCGGAGAAAAAATCCAGATCTGGGCATTCTGGTGACTGAGCGGTGTTTGCACACATTTAGACGATGTTTCGAACGGTTTGGGGATTGGCTCTACGTTTCCTCCGGGCTAGATTTCCGATTAGAGTGTTAAAAGATGCGACCGATAAAGAAACAGATGCATAAGCATGTGAAGAAACAGATAAATAACCAAAAGCAACACACATAATACCAGTCTCTAGCAGCAGGCTCCAGGATGATACATGGGTAGGCGCCGGCTTCCAGACGACTAATCATGACCAATCCCTAAAGACCACGAGCACTGATACACGCAAATTCTCTTCAACGGTTTTGGGGTTCCGGGTGTAGGGCCTAATTCGTCAAACCTTGGACCCTGAATCCGCTGTGAGCCTGCCAGCCTGGCGCTTGGGCATTGCGTGTAGCCCCAAACCCGCAAGAAAGGTACAACCCAAGGAGAACATGGTATCATCTTCAAAATATTCGATTTCAGGGCTATGGTTTTCGTGAGTTCAGGCGTCGCAACTTCGGGTAGCGCACATCGAATCCCTTACATTGATTGGGCCGGTTTAGCGTTGAGTTTAGGGTTTCTGCTGTAAGGGTCTTTAGAGCGAGGCTTGTCATGCCAATCATGGGTACTATAAGAGCCCTAATAATCATGGAACAAGGATTTTGGTGCATATTGAACTACCTAAACCCTAAACACTAAATCTAAACCCTAAACCCTAAAGGGACTAGAAGAGAATCGTATTAACAATTATTCCGATCCCAGATGTGAATCTGTGGCCCCGTTACTAGGGCCTTGCCCCCCGAAAGCCCCAAACATAAATAAGTCGGCCTACCACGGGGATCAGGGAGGTAGGTGTTCGTATCTTATGGATAGTTCTCAAAAAGTAGGGTCCCTTTTAGGGTGCTTTTGACAAGAGTGCCGACCTATATTAGGGACCGAAAAAGGGACCCTAATTTGTAGAACTACCCGTACAGCACCAAATATGAACTACTTGGTAAACTTAGCTACAACGGGGATCAAAGGGAGGGTTTAGGGTTTAGGGTTTAGAGTTTAGGGCCAAGGGCTTGCGCTTTTTGGTCCCTGGTGTCTGCGTCCCCAGACCCCAGACCCCCGTGAAACCCGAGCTTGGCAGCGGGACCGCTGCCGATCTAAGACAAAAGCGTGGATCCGCGGGGACTTCGCGAGCTTTCTTTAGCTTAGGGTTGAGGGTTTGGGGTTTAGGGGTTTGGGGTTTAGGGGTTTGGGGTTTAGGGGTTTGGGGTTGGTCTGACGGGGTTGTAAAGGTTTAACGAGGCTCTATTGGTGTCTCATTCGTACCAACTCGAGATTGTTGCATGTGAAAGCCTGTCGTTTGTTCGAAAGACTTGTTCATGCAAGTAGGGTGCATAGATAATTTTAGAATATGCTGTGTGCATCATGTTGATGGACAGGCTCACCCGTGACACTGACACCCAAAACAACTGACGTCTCGGAAAGCCACCGCTCTCCACATGTGCAAGCGCTTGGCGCTGACACACTGACTCCTTGCTCCGCAGGGCATCTGGGAAATCCTGCCCTATACTACAGTACATTATGGTGCGCTGTGATATTTTGGAAGAACTGCAATCTGATGCAATATTCGTAATACTAGAGTCACTACTAGAGTTTACGGTGATATGCCTCGAGATGTTCAAACATGCTACAATGTTCCCCCGAAACCATGGTTGCAAGGACGTTGCCCGGACTGAGGAGGGTTTAGGGTCTATGGGTCGTAAGAACCACCTTAGGATTCCTGGTGCTTAGGATTCAGATGCAAGCCCTCAGGTTCAGGACAGAAGGTTTCGGGATGCACGTCTGTGAGGATTGTTCCGCTGAGTTCTCCAAGCTCACGTTTCGTTGGTCTGGGGCCTTAACAACAAGGATTCGACCACTCAGGGTCTTTTTTAGGGTCCTGGTTTTAAAGAAGGGAACCGAAGAAAAGGAAGACTGACTTACAACTTCAAACTGAAGAGCTCTAGCATTGCCCTGAAACAAGTAATGCTGAAAGCTAAATCCAACAACCCTTTTACCTGGAGCTTTCAGAGAGGCAAGGCTACCTTATTCGACAGCCCTTCCAATAAACATCCTGCTATTTAGGGTCTCTATGTGTGTGTAAACAAGTATTAGTGCATCTGAGACTACAATGAGTATGAGTATATATTTTATACGCACCTACATATAGAAAATACAAAATACAGGGCCCGTTTAGTTTCTAAACTTCCCAATCGGTTTTTGAGAAGCTATTCCTGGACGCTCTGCAGCTATTCCGTGTCACCTCAGACTCGAGCGACTCCTTGGTAGCACAAGGATCCTAAACAGTTTAGGGGCTTCGGGTTGAAGGTTGATTTCCGGGGCATTCCCCATGCCCGTAGCTAGGGGCATCTGTTCATATGCTGGCCCCCCTCCTCCACTATCAGTTAAATGACGGTTCCTTAGAACATCACATCGGCAGAAATGCGCACCAGGATTTGAAGGCCCAGTGGGTTAAATCTATAGCAACCCTTTAATTCACAATCATGAGCACAAAGTTTAGCACCAGAGAAAAAGCACAATCATGAGCACAAACTTTAAAAGCACAATCATGAGCACAGACTTTAAAGCACAACCATGAGCACAACAGTTAGCACCAGAAAAACCACGACCATGAGAACACAATTTAGCACAATCATGAGCACAGAATTTGCCGAACACCGAGACTGCAAGTATGAGTTCATGAGGCGAAATGTTAGGCTTGAATTTATAATTACTTTAAAGAAGCAGAATCATAAGCACCAAAGGTAGCACCAACAAAAAACACAAAACTTAGAACCAGCAAAGGCACAATCATGAGCACAAAATATAGCAACAGCAAATTGCGGTATTGCTGGTGCTTGTTGTTGTGCTTCAGTTGGTGGCGACTGTGCTAGGGCGGGCGACATTTAAAGGTATCTGCCCCCAACCATAGTAGGCATTTCGGGCATACTGTTACTAGAGAGTACATGCATAGCGAAGCATCTTCCTGCTACACTGAAAGCCATTTGCAACCCAACCAGCGAGACCTGAAAGTGTACATATGGGTAGTTCTCTAAATACGGGTCCTGTTTAGGATCCTTTTTATAAGGGTGCCGTGCTATATTGGCGACCTAAAAAGGGACCCTAATTTAGAGAATTTAGGGTTTTAGGGTTTAGGGGTCTTTCTTTCAGGACTCAAAAGAACGGTCTCATTGTTTAGGGCCCACCTCGGGGTCCCACAACACAAACTCCCAAACTGCATGACTAACAAAATCTGAGCTTCAGAAAACTTGGGGGCCAGTATAACACCCGAATACTGAGAACCTTCTTGTACTGTAAGCAACTCCTCCAAGCTGGACCCTAAACCCTGAAAATTTCCTCCCCTGCATCCAAAGACCTGACCTCCCGCGATGCTAAGTCGCCAAACTTCTGACAGCTGAGGTGCCATTGTGCCAGGACGAGCCCTTGATGAGCTTCATGCTGTCCTGGGGCTTAGGGTTTAGGGCTTAGGAGGACGAGCCCTTGTTGTGAGGAGCGCGGGGCCCACGGCAGGGGTAGTTCTCTGAGCTAGGGTCCCGTCCAGCGTCCCTTTTTGGAAGGGTGCCGTACTCTATTGGGCACCTGAACGGGGACCCATATTTAGAGAACTACCCGTGTACTGACCTTATAGAAACCCTTGTAGATCCGTTTCTAAACGACCCCCCTAGAAAGAGAGACCCTCAATTCTAAACCCAAAACCCAAAACCCTAACACCCTCAACCCTAAACCCAAAACCTTAAGCCCTAAAACCCTCAACCCAAAACCCAAAACACCCATTTAGAGAACTTCCCCCGTGGTGAGATGAACCGCCTGCAGCTTCTTCGCGAACTCCGGGTCTTCGGATGCAGCCACCTCGTGGGCTTCAACCAAAAGGGGGGGGGCCTTGACTTAGGGTTGAGGGTTTTATGGTTTAGGGTTTAAAGTTTAAGGTTCAGGGTTTAGGGCTTCAAAACAGGGGGGGCCTTTACTTAGGGTTTATAGAGTTTAGGGTTTACAGCTATAGTATATCATGTTGAAGCAGGGTCCTACATGGGTTGTATAAGGGACTAATCATCTCTTTTTAAAATAGGGTCCTACATGGGTTTCACAAGGGACTGGAAGGTTTTCAGAAACGGGGCTCTTCAGCTAGGGCAGGGTGCTAGGAGGGTTTGTCAGGGTATTTAACTATACAGGAACGGTGCAGAGGTGCAGACACATGTGTGTCATGCCTCTAGTTGAACGACCCAACTTAAGGGCACAACTGGGAGCACTTCATCATGGATCCCCTCCAAATGTAGGAGTTATTGACTTAAGTGTGCCGGGCTTAGGACTGTTTGGGGTTTCAGTGTGGGGGTTTAGGGTTTGTTAGGTCTGTTTGGGGCTTTAGTATACCGTATCTCGCTGCATGCAGGTAGTGTTGAGAAAAACTCATCAGATCGGCTCTCGTCTATTTCATGCTGCGCTGTTGGCCTGCAAGGGCGTCTCGCCAAGATTGCTCCTGCAACGGGACACCCTGAACCCGAAACTCTAACCCCCCTAAACCCTAAACCCTAAACCCAACGGGACACCGGGACTTCAATACATGCAGGGGATTTGGAGTTTCTCGCAATAGAGCTCAGGCTGAATGCTTAGGCGCGACGGTGAAATGCTGACTGGTTCTTAGTAGGGAATGGAGGAGTGGGTTTTTTGGGACTTCTGTATAGGGGACCTTAAGGGACTATCATAGGGATCCATTCCCCCATTCCCTACTGAGAACCAGGGAGAGGGTGTCTGGGATTCCTAAACCCAATAACCTACCGTTTCACGAGATATACCTAAGCGTGATGGGCCATGCGCATGTTTGGCGCTTCGTTGAAGGTGTCAGTGATTCTTCGGCCCTGGCTCCAAAACCTACTATTTCACGGGTTATACCTAAACTTGATGGGCCATGGCCTATATAGTACTTTCTATAGGCTTTGGGGCGATCGGCGAATTCGAAAGCCGCAAGCCCCAAAACAGCTATGGCTGGGCTCGGCAGCAGACTGCGGACGATTCCTAGCTCAAGCCGAAGGCTTTCGCATCACAAACCGGCACCATATAGCCCTATTCCGGTGACAAAGCCATGAAATGCACGGAACCCATCCTGTGCAAACACTCCGGCCAACGCATCGCACCCATTTGCAATTATAGCTGGGCACCTCTGTCACGGAGTCTTGCCTCCTGCCCTGGTTCTCAAGCATCTCACAGTTAGGAACGTCCGCCTTGTAAACCCTGCAAGCTCATCGCTTAGAATCGCGAAAGTCATGCTGAACATGAACACAGTAAGAGCCATGCTATTGATGCAAGTTCGGATCGACAAGCGCTGCAAAGGTAATTAGCCGCTGTCTTGCTAGTCTGAACAATAGGACCTATGCTCGCTACACAAGCCTAACCACTAAGCACTAATCCCTCATCGCAAACCCTTCAATAAAGGCCCTGCAGTGCCCTAAAACATTCGCAACAGAGCAGGACCCCATAGCAAGCACAAGAGACCATGCCATACGTCTGCAGAGCAAGATAGAAGCTCGAGTAAATGGATTTCCACCAGACTACAAAGCCGAAGGAAACTCACTACTACTTCTCCGGGACCCTGTAAGACCCTGTAGAACCCCTATGATGAAGCACTAGAAGCCCCTTATGAGGCACACCCGCTCCTGGGCTCGATCTCAGCCCCGGCACGGACAAGCTCCATCTGGGCATGGCTAGGTTCCACAGTCTACTTCTGCTTTGGACTTCCGGATAAGTTTCAGGGTTCGTTTGGGATTCGTTATCGGCTAGGGCCGGGATTCCAGGCAAGGCACCTACTCAACCGTCAGAAGCCCGTGACGAACAGAAACAGAACCACCCTAAACCCTAAACCCTAAACCCCAAACCCTAAACCCTAAACCCTGCTCAGTCTAGGGTTCAGGCGCCTGACCCCCAAATGGACACCATTCTGAACGTAATAAACCACATACCCAGAACGATACGGCAGAAGTGTGGCAACTGCCACTGCAAACTAGCCAGAGAATGAGAGAGCTACAAAAAAAACAGCAATGCCAACATCAAGAACATGCTGGAAACCTACACCTAACATGTCCCCGAAAGCTACACCACCAACCATGGTTCACTTCTTGTTCCACATTTCTTCTCTTGAGCTTTATTTATGCATGAGATGATGCCAGGTTTCGACCAGGACATCTTCAGCCGGTTCTCGTCTTATCGTTCTTGTTGCTACAACAATGACGACCACTACCACTACCAGTACAACTAGCACTACCATCATGTCCATTTCTGTCAAAGGACTTTTCTTCTCACATGTCTTGCCTGAGCTCATTATGAAGTTGTTTAAACTTCCGTCGGGGCCCCTTGTTTTAAGGATGTGCTAGGGTACCGAACTTCCAGACACCCATATTCGGTTCGAGTATTCGGGCCCTTAGCAACTGAGGGTATGCCCCCGAACTGCCGAGCGAAAGGGAAAAAAACATCCAAATCTGCGAACATTCGAAATCTTTTCCGACCGAAGAGGAAAAACACATACAACTATGCGATCATTCGAAACCTTGTCTTGAATCGCAGACCCTAACCCCTGGACTTGATCCAAAGAACCCTAGGCACACCACATTTAGAGTTTAGTAATGTTTAGTATGCCCCCTCAAACCAATTCACATTATTAGGGCTCCTACGTTTACATGTTCAGACCCTTACCAAAACAATTGTAAAGAAGCCTTAACATTGAAGAAGTCATATTCCAATCCTGTTACTCGCCAAGCCCCTCAAGCACATCCAGGGCCAGGACGTAAGCTTCAAGCTGCTGCTCTTTTGCCTCGGTTGCTCTTAGGCTAGGGGCTTTGGGGTTTAGGGATCTTTGGGTTTTCTTGGGATCTTTGGGTTTTCTGGGATCTCCGGGTTTGCCACTTCTTTGTCCGTGCTAGCGACACCCTTTGGTGGGCCACATCCGAAAGCGGGCTCGGCACCTCATACTGGCCGGCAGCTTGCTCGTTCTGCTTGGCGAAATCATTGATTTCACCCTGCTTCGCCTGGACCTCCTCCTTGAGAGGGAGGTTGTCGGCTGCACAAACATAAATTGGGCTAACTAGTAACATCCCGACGACGATGCACATGTGTATTGGAACATGAACCATGGCTGCCATGGTTCATGTTCCAATGCACATGTGCATCGTGGTCGGGATGTTACTATGGCTAACAACAACAAGCAAGAGTTGAACATAGTGGAAGCACTACGCAGCTCGCCGGTTGTCGGCCAGTTGCAGGCCGCCGAACCCCACCTCTTCTGTCAAAGACATGGAAGTCGCATTGGCCTCCGGCTTGACGGATATCCAGATTCTAGGCAGTACCTTGTTTCACGTCCCATTTCTGACGTGAGACAGTGAGACGTGAAACAAGCTACTGCCTCCCAGCAAGCGGCAGGCTCCAGAATTTTTCTGGGTGGTTCTTAGTAAGGAATGGGGGAATGGTTATTGGGACTACTATAGGGGACCTTAAGGGGCTATCATAGGGATCCATTCCCCAATGCCCTGCTAAGAACCAGAGAGTTTTCCGCGGAGCGCCGGGAGGCCCCCGGGCCCCCCCCCCAGCGAGCCGAAGGGAACGGTTTAGGTTTTAGGGTTTAGGGGTTTAGGGTTTAGGGTTTAGGGCCGTGCGGAAGATCGAGGGAAACAGAGCGCCGTCCAAGTGCTGAAGCGAGTCAGAAGTGAAATCCCGGTAATGAAGCCAGGGCCCTGTCCTCCTTGTCGATGAAGGCAGGGCCCTGTCCTCCTTGTAAATGAAGGCAGGGCCCTGTCCTCCTTGTATGGTTGCTTCGTTCTTGCGCAAGCTTTTGGTCTGGTGGCCATCGCAGCAGCGACAAAGACGATGGGAAACATGCAAGAAGTCCTGGGATTCGCCCCACCAGGCCGCTACACGGTTCGCCACTGCGCCCAGCATATATCCGGGCAGAATCATAGGATGCAAAGTAGCACTCGCCACGGCGAAGGCAGCCAGCTCCGCCGCCAAAGCACCCTAGTATCAGTTTAATTGTTTTTTTTTGTTTTTTTTTGTGGGCCCTTTTCTATCCGCCTACACGGTAGAAGTCCTTACCAGGATGAGCCAGTTTAGGGTTTAGGGTTTCTATATATAGTACCAGGCAAAAAATGCAGCGGCCTTCGGCCTTCACCGGTCGAAAAGCTTTCGACGCCTCTGCTCTTCACAGCACGTCCGAGGCACAAGAAGCTACAATGTAGCTTCTTGCGCCTCGGACGTGCAGCTACATGCCAAGCTGGACCAAAATGGGGGCTTCCGAAAACAGGGGACCCTAATATAGCACCCTAAATAGTAGGATCCTGATTATAAGGACCCCTAAATAAGGTACCCCCTTATTTTCGGAAACTCCCAGACATGGACAGAAGCGAAAGGCGACGACGTGCACATAGCCTTCGGGGACAGCCATGGCGCCCACAGGCGGATGCAGAAGCTACGATCACAACAAGGCCTCTCTACGTACAACAGGCGACGATCTTCGCCAATATAACTATAGTATACCCCTAAACCCTAAACCTTAAACCCTAAAGCCCTAAACCCAATCTCCTAAACTCCTAGACCCTGGAGGATTGGTGCACTGTGGGCCCGAACTGCAGCGCATGCCAGAAAAGAGCTGCCCGATGCAGAAGCCGTCAGCTGAAGGGTTTAGGGTTTAGGGTTTAGGGACCCTAAACCCCCCTAAACCCTAAACCCTAAAGCCCAGACCCTAAACCCTAAAGCCCAGACCCTAAACCCTAAACCCTAAACCCTAACCCTAAGGCTGCCGAATCTTCCGACTGCGTCGGGCCCTAACCATCCGAAGCTTTGACCCCCGAACGCCTACCCAACGACCCTCAGGTCTAGAACCCTAACTTAGGGCCGGTTTAGGGTTTAGGGGTTTAGGGGTTTAGGGTTTAGGGTTTAGCCCAAAAGAGGTTAGACTTTTGAATTTTATAATGGGGTTTTTTATAAGCCCCAAAAGGTTAAAGGTTACCTACTCAGCCCCTAAGCTAATTCTACACCCTGAACCCCGAAACCGAGGCTCCCAGATCTCAGAGCTCCAAACGATGCGAAGCTCTCGAAGGGCAGAAGTTGTCAAACACCCGAGGCCCAAGATACTGACAACCCACATGATCCCTATCACCCCAAACCCTAAGCCCCACCCGCTAATTCCTGAACCCTATCTCAACTCTGCGAGCTCTGGGTCCGCGAACCCCGAGGGAATATAGGGGCCTTCGTTACCTTGATATATAGGGTTGGGGGGGGGGGGTATGGCTTAGAGCAACTATGGTAACAAGGAGCCCTAAGAAATATATGTTACAAGCATACCCCAAGATAGAGAAAGTCTCGGTTACCACCGAGATTTAATTAAAGAGTCCTACCGAACGTGCCTGTGCACGGATTTGGCACACCAAGCGACAGCATAGTGAAGTGCCGTCCAACCACGGTTGTCACGGGCATTGGGCGAGTCACCTGGAAGCCGTACACTGGCTACTGATCCTTTGAAAAAACTAGAACCAACTAGAACTAAGCCCCCTTGATGTTGTGAATGCTCCTGCTGCTTTGGCGGTTATAGTACAAAACTCAATGTCACCCTCCCTTGACTAGCAACCCTGCTTCGACCGACGTGGTTGGAGTTGGTTTGTGATACGGGCAATTTAGCCCTAAGTTCATAGGCTCCAATTCAAGTCTCCATCACCTCCTTGGGCCCAGGCCCAGAATAAGCCTAGTGCGCTTGATGACACGTCTGGGTTAGAATAGATCAAGGCCGTACATCATTGCAGGAACATGTAGGAACACAGAACAACGATCATGCGCGGAATAGAAACATGTACTCCATGGTGATATGTGATTTGCCGCCGAAGGCTAAGGGTTCAGCTTCTGTGATTGTTTGAAACACATGCGGAAAGCCTGAAACCCTGCAAACACACTTGTCAACATGAGGGTGTACTATACTTCACTTGCATAACGGTTGGCGCAGGATTCGTTGGAAGGTTCTGGGCTTTTGATTCACGGTTTGGTTAGAGTTGGATCCAGAACAGGGTGGGCCAAATTTGAAACTGGGCCTCGTGAACCTGCCTAAGACTGAACTGAACCACACATCCTCAGGCTGACAATGCGACTGTTCTCGTGCCAGGGCTTGCGAAACAGGACGTTGCTGGAATACCCTTGAAAAGACAACCGAGGACCTCGATTCACAAGCTCAATACCCGAACCCACTGAAGCTTTCTAGGCTAGAACCCTGAACTTAGCCCCGAAGCCCCGTACACCGCCCTAAACCCTAAACCCTCAATCCTAAACCTACTCGTATATTAGCTAATGAGGTCGGAGCCATCAGCCCCCACACCCCAACACCCAAAGCCTCCTAAACCCGAAAACCAGATGCCTTGATCGCAGAGTCGGCGGATGCCTTCACCCCGACTCCCAGTCTCTGGGGGGTGGTTCTTCCCATCCCATCTACGTTGATGACATAAATCCTGCACTACCTTAAAGACCCTAAACTATGGGAATTGTGGTACATTCTTTACCGTGGATAATGCAGGATTTGTACCATCCACCGCAATGTCGAATTTCGAGTCTCAGGCCTAGAGTGACGTGATCACATTCCTCAAACGGTTCACAAGGGGCGATGTCAGGGTTCTATCAGACTTTCTAAGGGTCACACGGCTTTGCGAGGGGCTCTGTGTAGGGTTTTACAGTGTGGACGGTTCAAGACCAAAACTGTTCCCTAGGGCTCCTGACTGTATTTGTGGTACGTACACCACAACCCTTGTCTAACTATGAAGGCCTACATTCTACCTCGAAGTCTACAGGTCCAGATCGCTCTACAGGCCTCGGACCTTCAACTACATCTTCATAGAACCCTACAGCCCCTAGTCCCAAACCGAACGCCCAAACCCTTCCAAAGGGTCCGAAGGACCGGTATGGGGGGGGGGGAACTTTCCCAAATCACAAGAGCCATTCCTAACATAGAAACCCTAAACCCTAAACCCTAAACCCCACACTCTCAGTTCTTAGAACTTTTTGGGAGTCGGAAAGTCTTGCTGAAGCTGTTAGTAAAGCCTTGAAGGGCCTTAGGCTCCTGGTTGTTTGGGGTTTAGGGCCCAGGGTTTAGGGTTAGGTTTTAGGGTTTATATAGGGCTTAGGGCTTAGGGTTTAGGGTCCCCAGGGCAGAGCTCAAAGTTGACTCATGCTATCTACGTGGGTAGGTTTCTAAATTAGGGTCGCTTTTAGGGTTCTTTTTATGAGGGTGCCGTACTATATGGGGGACCCAAAAAGGGACCGTGATTTGGAGAACCACCCGGTTTGCATTCGGGTCTTCATAAGGGTTGTTACTGTTACACTATGGTATTTATTCTATGACCACGAAGTTTGTAACTGTATTGGGTAGTTCTCTAAATTAGAGTCCCCCTTTTACGTTCCCCCAATGGTACGGCACCCTTACAAACTTGACCCGAAAAGGGACCCTATTGCAAAGGTTCCATAAACTTCAAACTGCTGCACTCAGAGACCCGCTTAGGAGCCTTGGTTCACAACTCAGGATTTGAGGTCTCGAGCACCCTTCATGCTTAGTTTCTGGATCAGGGTTTCAGGCTTAGGAACCCTTAGATTCAAGGCTTAGGCTGTCGTTTAAGGTCCAGGCTTTTGAGAGGCAGGGTTCGAGAGATTAGAGACCCAACGCTCAAAGCCTTCCGAAACCTTCAGACATTCAAGCATTTAGTGCGCTGGCGGGCCCTCAGAAGATAGAAAGAAGATAGGTAGGATTAAGGGACCAGTACAAAAGCACTCTTGTTTGGGATCGCCCCACCTACCTTCATCCCACCCTTGGAGCCATTTGATGCTGTGGAATTAGGGCTTAGGGTTTAGGGGTTCGATGAAACTCCAAAAGAGAAGGCCCGGAACATGGCGGGGTGGCCTGGTACCGATCCATACTGCGCAGCCGCCATCAGTGGAGTTACCTTTCATAGATTGTGGGTGAGGCTTTAGCAGAAAGATATTCACAGAGTCGCTAAGGCCCCCAGGCGCATACTCTGGATCTAGGCGTCAAGACGGGCTTTTACCAGTGTTCCTTATGGGCTCTGGAGGTTTTGGGCCTCTAGGTCATCTGAGGCCCTTTAGTGTGCAGCGATCGAGCTAGAGCTATAAGTTTTTTGGAACGCCTGGTTGGCAGGATTTCAGTCTTCATTTAACACATCCGAAAGCGAATCCCTAACACCTAAACCCTAAACCGAGGTCCAAGCAAAGCCTTGACGCTGCAATGTCACCCACCACCCACCGGACCGCACCTACTTGCCGACCTACCTACCTACCTACCTGCCTGCCTGCCTGCCTGCCTACCTACCGACCTACCTACCTACTTTTTGGCGACCTACCTTCCTCCACCTGCCTACCTTCCTACCAAGCAAGCAACCAACCAACCTTCCTTCCTACCTACCTACATACCTACCTATCTGCCTACGGCTTGGTTGTGCAGAGCGTGCTACGCAACCTGGGCTGTTTCGCCTGGACCACCTTGGCCTTTGTCGTCAGACCAGTCGTTCCAAGACCTCCACTGCTGGCCCTTTGCCCAGTCGTCGTCTTCTTCGTCATCCTCCTCGTCCCTCTCCATCCTGGCCACACTGCCCCTGCTTGGGATCCAGGCCCTGCCGCAAAAAGCTGAACCAGCCCCGGCGCTTGGTGCCTGTGTTCTTCTTTTTTTTTCAGTGATACCATGAGGGTACCGTTTTTTCGGAAGGGCTGTCTGCGTCTCGCTGAAAGACGCCTGGCGGCAGCAGGTGTGCCGTCCACTGGCTTCCACTGTCCTGTCACCTACCTACCAACCCACCGACCCACCCACCTCCCTACACCACCTACCTGCCCACCTGCCTACTGCCCACCCCCCCAACCTCCCACCACTTGCCTTTTCCCACCTGCCACTACCTGCCTGCCTCCCTACCTCCACCCACCACCCTGCCTGCCTGCTCCTGTCTGCCAACCTACCGACCAACCGACCCCTACCCACCTGCCACCTGCCTACCTACCTCCCTACCAACCCTACCCTTCCTGCCTACCTACCTACCTACCTACCTACCCACCTACCTACCCACATACGAACCAACCGACCGACCCACCTACCTACCTCCCACCTACCTCTTCCCACCCCTATAACGTACCTACCTACCACCTATCCACCCACCAAGCCGTCTGAGAAATCTTGGCCTGAACGCTGGACCCAATTTCTCTGCCTATCTAAGTCTATCTACCTACCTAGCTACCGGGCTACCCATCTATCGATCGCACACATACAGGCAGTTCTCTAAGTAGGGTCCCTTTCAGGGTCCTGTTTGTAATTGTGCCGTACTAGTCTAATTCGGACAACTACAACTTTGCGTAAAATCCCTAAACCCTGAACCTTCAACCCCTCAAACCTAAACCCCTAAAATCCTAAACCCCTAAACCACTAAACCCCTAAGCCCCTAAACCCCTAGTCCGTACACCTAAACCCCTAAACCGTTAACCCCCAAACCCCTACACCCCCAAACCCCTAAACCCCAAACCCTTAAACCTATACCCCAAAACCCCAAAACCCCCTAACCCCTAAACCCCCAAACCCCCAAACCCCCTAAACCCCTAAACCCCCTAAGCCCCGAAACCCCCTAAACCCCTAAAAGCCCTTAACCCCTAAACCCTAAACACCCTAAAACCTTATAGATCCCTCTAAAGGAACCCCCCTATATACCCTTTAAAGGAGAACCCCCACTTTCTGCGGTCTTTCCTCGACTCTCCCGAGGCCCTGGCTCGGCATCGGAGATCTCCGGCCTGGGGCTCCTGCTTTCCTCGTGGCTGCGAGGCTTTTTTGGGGCTCCCTGAAGAGGGGGTGGGTTTAGGGTTTTGGGGTGGAGGGGCTTAGGGTTTTAGGGTTTGCGCTCTAGGGTTTTAGGGCCCTGGGGTTCTAGGGGTCTAGGGGTTTGGGGTTCTGGAGCTTTAGGGGTCTAGGGGTGAGGGGTTTAGGGTTTNNCTGAACCCTAAACCGGAAAACCCCAAGCCCTGCACCCTAAACCGGAAAACCGCAAACCCTAAACCTTAAACCCGAAAACCGCAAACCCTGAACCCTAAACCGGAAAACCCCAAACCCTAACGCCCGTCTTGGGGGCTCCAGGCTCATGCTTTCATAGCTTAGTAACTTTACAGTTTCGGCGTAGTTCACGGTTTGAGGCTGCAGGCTTTAGGGCCTAGGGCCTAGGGCTTATGGCTTTTGGGTCTTAGGGCTTTCAGGGTTCATTTGTTGTTAAAAGCCTTGGGGCCTGGACTTTAGGGTTCAGGGTCATTTTGTGTATCGGGCTTCGGGTCGGGTTTAGAGTTTGGGGTTGTGGGCCTCAGGGTTGTTCCAACTTAGGCTGTAGAGTGGGGTCTTGGGTTGCCAAAGTACCGGGTTGAAGGGTTGAGGGCTCTTCCAGGCTTCCCACACATGGTTAGGCCTATGATTGGGCTCCATCACCGGGGTTCGGCAGGGCCACACAGCCTTAGTTGTGTTACAGTGATGGCTTCAACATGACCTTACACCGAAACAAAGGATCTCATACATACATACATACATACATACATACATACATACATACATACATACACACCTACGTACGTACGTACGTATATATATATATATATATGTGTGTGTGTGTGTGTACATACACACATACGTACATGCCT